>VCCN01006885.1:2420738-2495086 GCA_006491835.1 Architeuthis dux | reverse complement strand
AAAGATAGAAACATACTTAAACTTATTTGATAAAATACTTACATAGTATTTATTTTTTTATTTTTGCTTACAAATTTATTACTTGCACGCACCTAGAGAAAGAAAAAGGGGATGTAATTTGCAGTTGTGATAATCATTTTAACTCCAGTATAGAGTAAAATTCCAATTATCAATATTATTTAGGTTAAAAGTTAGTAATATTTTGTCTGAATTCAGTGGATTAATTGTTGAATTAAATAATTTTCATGATACATTACCTTAATAACATCTATTCTATTTATAACATATTTTTTTTCATACAAAGTATAATTTTATTTCCAATTCTCAGTCGACACCTAAAATGTTGAGGGAGATCAGTTGCCTAAATGCTGTTTGGAGTGAAAACAAAAACTTAAACATTAATATCTCCTGTTCTATACAATTTATTCACATAACGTTTGTCTCATTTATTTTCACCATTCTGTTTTCTCTCTAATGACACAAATATTATTACGATAACATCTAAAAGTTTTGTGCGTTTATTTACGAAGATGTCAGCTTGTTGTAGTACCTCCTATGAAAGTGTTTTCTAATAATCACATCACATAATAATAATAATAATCACATAATAATAATAATAATCACATCAAACTGTTTTGTTTATTTCATTTTGCTAAAAATGAACTTTTTTATGTTGACCTTCTAAACAATTTACAAAAACAGTTTTGATTATAAGAAAGAGAAAGCAAATTTGGTTAAGATTTACGTGCCGGGTGTTTCAAATTCTCCTAGAAGAAAATGTGTTTTTCTTTTAATTTTAGGTGCTTTCAATCCATTAGACCCTACAACCATCCTGAAATTTGTTAGTTTTAGGAGGAGGGTTGTATTTACAGTTTAACTCTGATGCTAAACTGGGCACATTTTTCCAGAAGTGAGGCCACTCGAAGTATGTGATTACTTCCCTTAACACAAAATATTTTGTGAAAATAACAGATGTAAACATAATAAAAAACATATAGACTTATTCTGAAAATAAGACATGCTCCTTTCTAACATACACAAAATTGGTTTCTTAGGATTGGTTTCTTATTTACCTAGGATGCCTGTACATTATAGCAGCTGTTAGCAGTCTTTCTTTTTCGGGAACATACTGCAAAACAGGAACTTTGATAGGTTCTCTTGGGGAAAGAATTGATAAAAAACGTAAGTTTATGAACGACATACTGTGAGGCCTCACTTCTGTAAACATGGCAGAAAGTAGGTGCCCAGTTGAGCATTACAGTTACACTGTCTACAATGTCTGATCAGATCTGCTGTAAATAATTGAAATCCAAACTGCGTTAATATAAATTTCTAATTGCAAATCATGCATGAACATATGATCTTTAATAATACATCTTCTTCTTTCACAGATTTTAAGTGTGGTGAAAAACAAATGAACTCTTCTGATGGGCTCATGTAAAAATTGTATAGAGAAACTGATCATTGATTTAAAGTTGAATATGAAAATACAGAATCTAGAAAAATAATATTACTAAGTTTGTGAAGGTGTCGTTTACAGAATGAAAATTTTAAAACGCCAACAGAAGACATCATTGTGTCAATAGGTCTGTTAAAATGCAAACACACATTGGAGAGAAAGCATATCCATGTGAAATTTGTGGATTGGAATTTTCACAGAGTTCATATTTAAAAAATCACATGCAAACACACACTGGAGCAAAAAACTTTTCATGTGAGGTGTGTGGTTCAGTATTTTTGCACAATTATTCTTTAAAAAGCCACTACCGAATACATACTGGTGAGAAACCATATTCATGCCAAGTGTGTGGATCAGCATTTTCACAAAGTTCATATTTGAAAAGTCACATGAAAACACACACTGGTGAGAAACCATATTCATGCGAAGTGTGTGGTTTAGCATTTTCATGGAAGTCAAATTTAAAAACTCACATACAAACACACACTGGAGAGAAGCCATATTCATGTGAAGTGTGTGGTGTTGCATTTTCATATAATGCAAGTTTAAAAAGTCATATGCAAATGCACAATGGAAAAAAGCCATATTCATGTGATGCGTGTGGATCAGCCTATTTAAAGTGTTCAAGCTTAAGAATCCACTACCGAACACACACTGGTGAAAAGCCATATTCCTGTGAAGTGTGTGGATTGGGATTTATACAGAGTTCAGATTTAAAAAAGCACTTGCAAATACACACTGGTGAGAAACCACATTCATGTGGTGTGTGTAGATCAACATTTTCACGAACCACAAGCTTAAAAATACACTACCGAACACACACTGGAGAAAAACCATATTCATGTGACATATGTGAGTTGTCATTTACATCAAATGCATCTCTAAAAAAACACAAGCAAACACATAATTCAATGTTAAAATGTCACATGAAAACACAAACTGGAGAGAAACCATATTCATGTGATGTATGTGGATCAGCCTTTACACAGCGTGCGCATTTGAAAAGACACATGAGAACACACACTGGAGAGAAACCATATTCATGTCAAGTGTGTGGATCAGCATTTTCAGACAATTCAACTTTGAAAAATCACATGAAAATACATACTGGAGAGAAGCCATATTCATGTTTAGTGTGTGGTTTAGCATTTTCACGAAAGGAACATTTAAAAACTCACATGAGAACACACACTGGAGAAACGCCATAATCTTGTGATGTTTGCATATCAGCCTTTTTGGAGAGAAACCATATTCATGTGAAATGTGTGGATCTGCATTTTCATGGTGTTCAGGGTTAAAAGGTCATATGAGAGCACACTGAAGGGAAGCTATAATGATGGAATATGTCAGGATCAACATTTCCATGTAACTCAACTTAAACACTACCAAACATACAGGAGGAAACCCATATGCATGTGAAATATATAAGTTGGCAGCAAATATTTTTAGGAAACATTAATATTTACTGTTCCTCTGAAACATGACAAAACTGCCTGTACTTGTCAACACGATACTGTGTTGAATGTGACACAGATCTGAATAATGCACTGAAAGGAGATGCAGTGATCAGGTACAATACCAATTGTTCTATACCTGTCCTGGCATTTAACATTTGATGAGAATGGATGTGTTTTTCAAAGCTCTGAAAATACAACTTTTTTTCTAACAAATGAAATCAAAGTATTTTTGTTGGCACAAAAGTCATGAAGGTGTTTAAAACATTCATATCTTTTTAGTTTGAATGATTTTATGAAATATATAAAAAAAGGGAAATTTAATTAACCCATGTACAGGAAATTATTTCTTTCAAATGCCCGCCATTTTCAACTTCATAAATTCTTGCTTTTTCAATAACATTCAGCATAACATTTCTAATGATATCTGCTCCTCTGCACACGTATACAAATTTTAGCATTTTGGACTGAACGTGGTCTCCCTGTTCATGGGTGATCACTAATGGAAGCAAATGACAAATCATAGACTGTGTCTGCACGTTCAAATAACAAGAATATGCTCGTTGGGTTAACATTTATTGTATTCAAAGTAAAATTCTATTATTTTAGGTCGTTGCTCAGTTGTGTACTTTTTCATGATGAATTCCCAAGAGTTCCTTTATATATCTGAGGAAAGGAAAAAGAAAAAATATTAAAATAGAAAAGGTCATGATTGTTTTAAATCCCTTCGTGACATTTGCACCACCCTATATGATGTAATTATTATTTATTATAAACATTGTGAACTACTGAAGAAATAGCACCGAAGATAAAGACACTAAAATAACAAAAATTAGAATAGCCTCCTCTGCAACGGGTGCAAAAGATGGTTGCATGCAGATTGCGAAACAATACTATTAGTTATTAAATGGAACTGTCAATAATGCAAGAATATAATTAAAGATGCAATGAAGGAACTAGAATAAGAATATAAAAGGCTAAAGGAGGCACTGGAAGACATGGAAAAAACATACATTTTCAGTAATGTCAAGTTTGAAGAGACATGTAAATACACCCTTGAAATTACAATTGCTCTCAAGATGTTTGTAGCTACACACTTTAAGTCAATTCAGCTAGGAAAATCCTTAAGACAACACCTTTACATCTCTGATAAGTTATTAAGAGATGCTGGAGCGGTTCTCAAAGTCATGGTCATTTTCCAGTTTGTTTCATAAAATGAGTATGGCTTCCTCTGTAGGTACTTTGTTAAAGAAGTTGATCACATCATAGCTCACCATTAGTGATAATGAGATGGGTGCCTATACAATCGGTTCCACGAAATGAACAGAGTTCTTCACATGCATCTGACAAGGGTTTTAGAACATCAGTCAGGAAGCAGCTCAAGCGGTGATACTATGGGTCTTAGTGGTATATCTGTTTTTTGTATCCTAAGATGGCCATACATATGGCTATAATTTTCTGTGCTTTTGTATCAATTGTCTATATTCTTTGGCTGTGAATTGAACCTTGTTCTGTTTCAAGATCTGAGACAGTTCCCTCTCTGTAGACAATATGGAATCTCTGGATATCTTTTTATAACTATCCAATTAAATTATGTTTGCAAGTTTTTCTTTGTAGACTTTTTTGTTGAGTATGACCATCGCATTTCTTTTGTAACTATGATGATATTTTTGTCTCTTTGTAGAGACCTGAGTGTTGACTTTTTTACGAGGAGATATTTGGTTTGGGTGATATTTGGTTTCTCCAAAACCTATCTCACTTTCCATCTTAATTTGAAAATAATTTTATAATTACCATATATGCCAGTGTACAAGTCAACTTTGTAAACATCAGGTGTTTTCCCTAATGGATCATATTAGTCTGTTTAGACCCTAAGAAATTTATACACTGGTGGACACAATGCTGCCTCATGACTAAACTTGAATTAACACCTCAGTTTTGGGATTGACTTATATGCCGGCATACAGCATGCTGGTAGTCGAAGAAGCTGAATTGAATATGTGCGTATGCATGTACAAGGGGAAAACATAGTCAACAGGGCCCAAGACACTACAACATCCTTATCTGGCTCACAGGTTAGTCTAAGGTCACAAATAAAAGTATGATATCATTTCCAGTTTACTTCAGCGTTACATGGCCACTTAAGGTCTAAAAATAATTCACGAATAATGTAACGTGACTAGTTTTAAAAATAGGAAAGGGTTAAATTTATTATGTTTTATTGTAGTGGTTGTTAATTTCTAACTTTCTACCACGTTTGAAGCAAATAACATGTTTCTATGCTTTGGGATATGAAGTGAAAATTGTAATCTGGCATTTATAAAATATGGTAGTTAAACACAGCATACAAAGGCACACAGAATTCATACAAAGGGTCCAAAAAGTATAACTATACAACTGTTGTATATCCATCTTGGTCCACGGGAGGAATATCCTGAACTTGGAGAAAAACGAAGACTCGAAACTTGGTTTATAAAAATATGATGATATATTTTTATTTGCATAAAATACATCATGAAGAATAGGAAAGAGATAAGTTCAATTCTACATTGTAATTAATGAAAATTTATTTTCTTTCTTTTTTTACAATAATTTGGACTTTCCTGTTTCTAACAAGAACAAGAAAAAACTTAAACACATTTAAAAAAAAATTTAACTACTTTTTAAAATAGGGTGTCGACGATTTAAAAAGTGCTGTGGGTTTATCTATAAAGAAGTTATAATATTCAAGAATAGACAAGATATTACAACATTGAAAGGTTTGTCTTGGGTTAGATAAGGTTGAAATGTCATACATTTTTTCAAGATAATTTGACGTTTGTATCGTTTTTTCAAGCTGTTTTTCTTTCCAACTTCAACATTATTGCTGTGAATTGAATGAAGAAGACAGAAATTTTGTAAATTGACTGAGAAATCCAAACAAGTTGACCAGATTTGGACAAACAACACTTGAAAACAAGACAAGCAAATCTCACCCATTTTCTCTTCCTTTGTTGTCTTTTCTCGTTAGGATTTTACTTTTAAAAGGTAAGTTGAAAAATAAATGGGTCATATTTTGATTTGGTCATCCATTACGTTTTCGTCAATTTAAAACATTGAATAGCTACTTTTGTTACGGAAGATCCATACATGTAAATTTCTTTTATTTTTTCATAAAATCTGGTTTGGTCAGTATTTCTTTTTACTTTTGGCATAGAATTTATTTAAATATATTTTTTCATATATACACAATGTCCAAAAATTAATGCCAGTTCTATCTAAGGGAAGCAACTATTTAACAATTGCCTTTTAATAATAATTTAATAGTTGCTTCCCTTAGAACTGGCATTAATTTTGCGACAAATCGGGAGTTACTTCTGTGACATCATGTATATATGAAAAAATATATTTAAATAAATTCTATGCCAAAAGTAAAAAAATACTGACAAAACCAGGTTTTATGAAAAAATAAAAGAAATTTACACGTATAATCTTCCGTAATAAAAGTCGTTATATTCATGAAATATTTGTCAATCAGCCTTTTCACAGAGTTCCGGGTTAAAAAGTCATGAGAACGCACACTGAAGAGAAGCAGTTTTCAAGTGATATGTGAGGATCAGCCTTTTCATGTTGCTCAATTTTGGAAATACACTACTGAGCACATCCAGGAGAAAACCATATTGATTGGAAATATATGATTTTGCATTTACAACCAAGTCATGTTAAAAAAAACTCACATGTAAACACTCACTAGAGAGAAACCTTATTCATGTGAAGTGTGTGCATTAGCATTTTCACATTGTTCTAGTTTAAAAAGATATGTGATAACATACACTGGAGGAAAACCTTATTCATGTGAAGTGCATGCATCAACATTTTCACAAAGTTGTGTAAAAACTTGCATGCAAACACACTAAACAGAAGCTGTATTCATGTGAAGTGTGAGAATGAGCATTTTCACAGACTCCAAATTTAAAAAGTCTTCTGTAAATACACTGGAGAGAAACCATATTCATGTGATGTGTGTGGTTCAGCACTTTCAGTGAGTACAGGGTTGATGTAAAGTGAGTGGGTCAGCATTTTCACGGTGATCAAATTTAGTAACTCTCATGCTAAGACCCTGGAGAGAAACCATATTCGTATGAAATATGTTAAGTGGCATTTTCTACTAATTAAGGTTTAAAAAGGACGCATACATACACACTGGAGTGATGTCATATTCATGTAAAATTGAAAAATACCCAAATGAACACACACTGGAGAAAAAAAACGTATTCATGAAAATGTAAGGATTCACTTTTTATGTGTTGTATTTTAATATTTTCATAGTGTTGAACTTTAAAATTCATATGCAAACATACTGAAGATATAGTATTTTGACTTGTATACATTTCTTCAATACTTGCACCAATTTGTAAAAAGTGTGACAAAATAATACTCAGATTTTGGGGAGTGGGTCAGGCCAAGAACTGACATCATTTCTCAAGCAGAGAACTTTTCAACACCCCCCTTTCACACTAAAAAATCATAACTCGACAAGAAAAGTCAGCAAAAACACTGAATGTTTATCAGATCATCTTCAGATATATAAGAATATATGGTAAAAATATGTAAGTGTTGATTAACTGCCCACATGGTCAAATGAGGACATAAAAATTGGCAATTGTGAGGGCATTCAAAAATCTCCTATAACAGTAATAAATATGGTTACTGCATACCCATGACCTAGTATGTTATAAATGACAGGAAAAAAACTATGAATGCTTTATGTAGTATACTGTAAGAAGCTCTTAAAGTAGGTGTTGTCTGGTTATGTTCTGAATTTTCAGCCATTTTCAGAGCCTTATAGGAGGGAAAGTACATACGATACACCTGATCTGATTACATTTCTGAATTCTACAGACGAAAATTAGCCCTAGTCACAGAGTTTCAAAGCTGTACATGTCATATCAAGGGAGCTATGAATGTTGGATGTTAGACGAAAAGGCTCATTCGGCAAAATGCTTAAAATTAAGTAAAATTTCATAGATTTTTAATTTCAAAACTCATAGATACAGATCTAATATTTGGGATTTCTCAATAAGTTTGGTATAGGAGCATCTGTAATTTTTTTCAGGGGAATCAGAGAGGGTGACCTTGGGAGCCCTGGGTGATTTGATATGGAATGACCCTCATTTCTAACATAATTTCAGTGCAAATGGATCCATTTTTGAAAGTCTTAAATATCAACAACTCCACCAAAATACTTGATTTTTGTTTGCAAGAAAGAAAGCTATTTTCTTTTACAAAAAGAGATCAGATATTCTTTTAAATATTGTGCTGTGTAATATGTTTAAGTGTATAAAACTTGAATAAAAAACATTTTAAAGTTTTATTTTGTGTTTGCTGCAAGTTATTTGCTTTCCGTGAGCAAGTTATTTTGAGATATTTACAATCAAATGTCATAAATCCTTGTTTTAAAATGAAACACCTGTGTGGACTGATAGCTATAACATAGGGGAGGTAATTGTTGATGGATCCACTCCAGATTTTAATCACTTTGGTAGTCTATTTCCCACCCTTCCACAATAGTTCATTGAAATTCATATTGTATGGACAGCCAGAGAACCTTTTGAGCTATTGTGTAGTGCAGATAGTCAGCTAAGATGTAAGGAGATAATTGTGTATGGATCCACTCCAAAATTTAATCACTTCTCTCCTAATCACTCTTCCACAAAATCTCATTGAAATTCATTGAGAACTTTTAGAGATATCGTGTGGACAGCCAGAGAACCTTTGTGGTTGCTGACAGTTAGCTAGGACATAGGAGAGATAATTGTGCATGGATCCGCTCCAGAATTTCTGGACTTCTTTCGTAGCCTATTACCCGCCCTTCTACCAAATGTCATGAAAATCCATTGAGAACTTTTGGAGATATTGTGTGGAGAGACAGATGAAAGAACAGCCAGTACTAAGTAAAACATTCTGATTTGAAATATTGATACTGTTCTTTCCGTTTGTCCACACAGTATCTCTAAAGTTCTAGAATGGTAGAATCGTTTTACCGATTGAGAAGGTTTCTAACACTTAAAGCACTATTATACCTCTATATGAGTCAAATCCATTCAGAAATGGAGTACTGCATGCACATCTGGGCAGGCTCCTCTCATCATGCACTTTCCACATTCGAAAGAGAACAGAAGCGAATGTGTGGACTAGTGGGTGATGATCTCTTTTCTACACTCCCACCACTGTCTCATTGTTATAATGTTGCAAGTTTGGCACTTTTCTACCAATAACCCTTTGATGTGACAAGTGGCTGGAAGGCCTTGGTTGGGGTGATCAAAAGAAAAGAGAAAATCAAAAGTAAACCAGAAACCTTCTTCATGGACAGAATGAAAAAGTGGATAGAAACAGGGATGCCAATGCTAGTGAAGAATCTGAGGTTTTCACTAATCATCTGGGTTTCTGGGTTTCATTTTGAAAATAGTCTATAATCAGTTTTTTTCATACCTCAAATGTATAAATTCTTTAAAATAACTCATATATTTATGAATAAGTTACTTATCTTGTCTTTTGTTGGGCTGTGATCACTAAAAAATGTCTTAATTTTCCAAATAAACAAGGAGCACAAACTAGTGACCAATTTAGCATAAACTTACATTGCATATTGAACCCCCTACTAAAAACCTATTTTGGAGGGGAATTTTCAAAAAATAAAAAAAACATCTATCCTACTCATTGAGGGGGAGTCTATGTGCATAATTTCAAGTTTCAATTATGAACGGTTAGGGCTGGTTGAAGTCCAGATACATAGATAGCCACATAGATACATATAAATGTCAGAACACATGAATAACCTAAACCTAGCAATAAACCAGTGTTGTAGGTAGCAGTGATTAATAATGAAGATAATCAGTTCAAAATGTTATGATTCAATTGTATAATTATAAAAATACTCAATACAATAATAATAAATTGACCCTGGTAATTTAATTGAAGATGTGATTTAGTGTAAAGATACAAATGCAACAATGGATAATCAATATAAATGGGTTATGGTTTTATGATTCAATTAATTTAATGATGAATGGGTGCTGGCAAGCTTAATCTATCAATCTATCTATCTATCTATCTACAGTTGAAGTCAGAAGTTTACATACACCTTAGCCAAGTACATTTAAACTCAGTTTTTCACAATTCCTGACATTTAATCCTAATAAAGATTCCCTGGCTTAGGTCATTTAGGATCACTACTTTATTTTAAGAATGTGAAATGTCAGAATAATAGTAGAGAAAATGATTTATTTCAGCTTTTATATCTTTCATCACATTCCCAGTGGGTCAGAAGTTTACATACTCTAAGTTGACTGTCTCTTTAAACAGCTTGAAATATTCCAGATAATGATTTCATGGCTGTAGAAGCTTCTGTTAGGCTAATTGACATTATGTGAGTCAATTGGAGTTGTACCTGTGGATGTATTTTAAGGCCTTCCTTCAAACTCAGTGCCACTTTGCTTGACATCATGGGAAAATCAAAAGAAATCAGCCAAGACCTCAGAAAAAAGATTGTGGACTCCCACAAGTCTGGTTCATCCTTGGGAGCATTTTCCAAATGCCTGAAGATACCACATTCATCTGTACAAACAATAGTATGCAAGTATAAACACCATGGGACCACACAGCCTGCACAGGAAGGAGACGCATTTGGTCTCCTAGTAATGAACGTACTTAGGTGTAAAAAGTGCAAATCAATCCCAGAACAATAGCAAAGGACCTTGTGAAGATGCTGGAGGAAACAGGTACAAAAGTATCCACAGAAAAATGAGTGTTATATCGACATAACATAAAAGGCTGCCAAGCAAGATAGAAGCCACTTCTCCAAAACTGTCATAAAAAAAGCCAGACTACGGTTTGCAGCTCCACATGGGGACAAAGATCTTACTTTTCGAGAAATGTCCTCTGGTCTAATGAAACAAAAATTGAACTGTTTAGCCATAATGACCATCATTATGTTTGGAGGAGAAATGGGGAGGCTTGAAAACCTGAAGAACACCATCCCATCATGTTCTGGGGTGCTTTGCTACAGGAGGGACTGGTGCACTTTACAAAATAGATGGAAGAAGAAAATTATATGGATATATTGAAGCAACATCTCAAGACATCAGCCAAGAAGTTAAAGCTTGGTCGCAAATGGGTCTTCCAAATGGACAATGACCCCAAGCATACTTCCAATGTTGTGGCAAAATGGCTTAAGGACAACAAAGTCAAGGTATTGGAGTGGCCATCACAAAGTCCTGATCTCAATCCAATAGAAAATATGTGGGCAGACTTGAAAAAGCATGTACGAGCAAGGAGGCCTACAAACCTGACACAGACCAGTTCTTAGATGAAAATAGACCAAAATTCTGGCAGCTTATTGTGAGAAGCTTATGGAAGGCTTTGACCAAAGTTAAACAATGTAAAGGCAATACTACCAAATGCTAACTTAGTGTATGTAAACTTCTGACCCACTAGGAATGTGATGAAAGAAATAAAAGCTGAAATAAATCATTTCTGTAAACTTCTGACTTCCACTGTATCTATTACATACAAGTATATCAACCATTTTAGTATATAATACTTTTCCATTATTTAAACTAATTCCACTAAAATATTTAGATTTCAATCTGTGAATCCTGTTTATCAATGCATAAATGAAATTCCTCAATATTTTCACAATTATAATGAATTGAGAACAGTTTTAATTTTCATGAGGAAAATATATTGGGTTATCAATTTTTATAAGAATTATATGTTGAATGGATTCCTCTCAGGTTCATATCCTTGAGAATATTTACAAAGCTGGGCTTAATGTGGCACAAGGCTAAATTGTAGGGAAAGTGGGTAGGAAGATTGTGTTGCTACAAAATTTCAAGTGTAAATTGCCTACCTGCCTCAAAAATCAGCATTTGAAATGCTGGCTTTTAACTGGGCTTGAATACTGGCAACAGATGCTGGTGGGAAAGCCACAATGCAACCCCAAATAGATATTTACTAAAATAATTTTAGTCTGGCACAAGGTCAAAACTGTGGGAGCAGCTGGCTAACCCCTGCTCAAGGGCATTGCATCCTGCCTTCTGGATAACTAGCAGAGGTGCCAGATAGTTGGAGACGTTTCTGGTCAAAAATGGCCAAATGCAAAGATTATTTATAAAACATTGCAATCCAGCACTACACACCAAAAATGTGAATTTATTAAAAAATACTACCGCAACAAAGTCAACGTAACCCAATCAATCCTATATTTCAAAGTCATAAAGCAGGATTCCCCAAAATGTTTAGACTATTGACCCCTTCCATGCAAATCCGTGATCCCTCATCGACTCCCAGGCATGTTAAAAAAATAATAATGATAATAATAATATTAATAACAATAATTAAGTAGACGGGCAGTTTTAGATATGGTTTCGTTTCATTTCAGTTTGTTTCATTTTTTAAATAAAAAAGGAAATTAAATATGGCCAAACCAAAAAAGTTCATGGCCAAATGCTTTTCAAGATGGCCAGATTTGTTAAATTTGGCCATAAAATGGCCAAAATGACAACCCTGATGATCACTCATAAAAAATAAGAATTATTACGATTCTTCGGCATTTGTAAATTTTCAGTTTTAAAAAAATATGCATTTATCGTATTTGATGGAGAAATGAAAAAATACTACTGTAAGATGCAAGGATTTCATTAAATAATTGAAATAAAAAGCCAAGAGCGTTCATTGTTTTCATTGATGATCTCCCTTGAAGTTCACTCTTTAGTTGTTATTATCCGTTGATCGCATTTATTTTTAAAGAAAGTTTGAACCAGAAATTCTTAGTTTATTTAAAATTTTGTAGTTTCTGCCTTTTCTTTAATGTTACATTTCCCAAAGGAAGATAAATCAGAGAAAAGAAAAGAGAAAGAAGTAAGTATAACGTTCTCTTATTTTCTTTATTTACAAATAAACACGAATTTGGGCAGAAACAGACGTGACAGTCTTTTTTGTAAATTAAACTAAGAAATGACGATTCTCATAAACAATAACGATTGATCTTTCAATATTTAATAATATTTTATCCTTTATCTTAAAATTGATCTGGAATTAGGCGATTCCTTGGTACAATGTAGGGAAGGTGGTCCCGATTGTATATAGTTTCACACCCTCGCATACTCGATGTTAAAAACGGCGCACAAATTAAAACAATTTAATTTATTTGAAGCAATAACAATATAATTTATTCACTTTTGTCTTTCACGAATTCTCTTATTTCTTTTTATTTGTGCGCTCTTTTTAACATTGAGTGTGTGAGGGTGTAAAAGTTTACAATTTACAATCGGTACCCCACCTTCCCTACATTTTTTAAAAACTGCCGATGATTTTAAGATATTTTGGTTTGACGGGACCATAAGACGGTAGCCATTTCAAATGGTTAAAAGTAGCTAGATTTTTCAATGTCTGATTTTGAAATGGCTAAAATTGGCTAGATTTAATTTCAATGAAGTTAAAAAACAAATTAATGTGTTTTATTTTCATTATTGTGTTAATATCTGATCAATACATTGTATAATTATACTTTTTGGAGCGTAGATATTCCTTGGTTTGACGAGCCTAATTCGGTTGGCTATAAAATGGCTATTTCCGGTTACCTTTGGCTTTATTTTTTCCAGTTAGTGATGATTTAGTTCGGAGGTACAGTTATCTCATTCTAAAATATTCTTTTTAGTGTTGGATTGATGGTATTAAAGTATGTATTTCTGCGCACTTTGGACACCCCATTTTAAAACGTAAATTAAAATTTAAAAACTGTTGTTTGTAAGTTTTTTCTTGTTTTTGTTAGAAAGAATAAAGTCCAAATATGTGTCCGGAAAAAAGAAAAAATATCTTCAATTTTCTACTTTGTTGTCTTTAAGTCTAATTTAAAATTTTTTAAAAATCAAGAATTCTTCCGATGTTTTTACAAAATTTAGATATACTTCATTCATCATTACTGAACAATCCTTAACCGAATAATTACGACTTTCCATTCAAAAACTACATAAAAACCTCTTTTGCTTTTCACGGAAGGAGGGGGGATGTCAAATATCTGTCAACACCTTCTGTTTACCGCCATAGATAGCACGCACAGATGCGCTAATTACTTATTATGGAAGTCAGTATTTGTCAATAAGGAGATGGCTGACTGAGATTATTACAGCAGTTATGTCCTCTTTGACATAATAGAAAATGTACGTTTATGTCCATCTGTAGAAAAATATCGGCCAATTAAATCACAACAAAAAAACATAATTAAAAAACAAGTACATGGTTTCAGTTTTCAGTTTTTTACATATCTTTACTTACCCTTTGACTACATCATGTGAGAACAGAATTGAACCGATGGCAACAGAAACAGAGTAAAAATTTAAATTTAAAAATTCTCTATAAAAAGATTTTAATGCTAAGATTATTTCTCTTTTTATGGAAAATAGCGATAAATCATATTTTACCAAATCAATGAAAAATATTGGCAATTAGAGCAGTATTGTTTTTAATCACAGTAGTGTTTTTAATTACAATGGAAAAATATTTTTTTCCCAAAGTTTGGAATACAAACTGATTTTTAAAAAAAAATTCATCCTTTATTCGATAAGATTTGAAAATTTTATTAAGATCCGATCAGTACTTGAGTTGTAATAAACTTTTAAAATCTGTGTTTTTTTGCTTGTCAAAAGGCGGAGAAAATTTACTCGTAATTATTACGGAACAGAATTTGTTTACCTTTTCACAGAGATTTACACTATTTTGATTCAATAATATCTCCCATTTTATAAGGTGCACACAAAAATTTTTTATCTCATATATTTTGCCAATCTTTCAACTTACTAATGACAGTAATATTTTTCAACGAAAAAATTAAATTTTATATGATTTTGACATTTATTTTATCAAGGTGTCAATTTTCCGTAAGTATGTCACGAACCCCACAGAAATAACTAAATTAGGCTTTATTGAGTCTAATGTTGAAACTGGAAATAACCATTTTTATAGCCAACCCAAATTTAGGCTATATATGACATTTCTTTGCTTTACCCAACTTTAACCATCTTTAAAGCCAGTAAAGGGCTACCATCTTCTTGCCCCGTCAGACCAAGGATAGCCGATATTTTCATTCATCTTTTCTTTTTTGTAATAATCGCATCAAAATTTTTTTTTTTCAGAGGAAAATTTAAAGTACGAATTGGTTTTCAGATTCCTTGTTTCGCATAAAAAAGATCATTAAAAGCAAAACTTATGAACAACATTTTAAAAATTTAAATTACTTTTTAAAATAGGTTTTCAAAAGTCTGCAGAGATGCCTACATAAAGTTAGTGGTAAAAAAAAGAAAAAATATGGATTAATGTTGTGTTTACGATTTTGACTATCGATTGCGTGGGGGGGGTGATCATATAAAAACAAAAACAGCATGATAATTAAAAAAAGAATTAAGAATCATCATTATTCTGTTAATTATTGTTCAGTAATGATGAAACTCCATATTTATGATTTAAAAAAAAACATTGGAAGAGTATTTTATTTTTAGTATTTTTTAAATTACAGAGTTTGGAAATTAGTTCTAACACTAACCCTAAATTATATCCTTTGTAGTTAAATTTAATAAAATACTGTTTTAAATGTTTAGAGTTTTCTGCTTTCATTTGTTCCGTAATAGTTTAACAGCAGCAGCAGCTCATTTTGTCTGATATTGTTTTGATGCCTATTCCAAACAATTATAATTGATTTAGAACTGACCTCAGAGAAATTTGGTTCGAAAGAAATTAGTTAATTTAATGATTAATTGACTGGATTTTGGGAAAACTTACTGAAAAATGCATTCATTTACCAGGGGTGTCATTTACTGGTGAACAAAATTCAAGTAAGTTTCTACCTTCCCATGCCATATCTAATGTCAGTGCATTAGTTTTTAATTTAAAATTATTTAATGGATGACAGGAAATGTCAACACCTAATCAAATACTTCTTTCAACACTTACTGATAAACGCAAGGGGAGGTAAATCACATTTCTGAATTACACACTACCATACCTGATGGAATGTATTGTATGTAAATAAACAAATGATCAAAATTCTTTTCAAAACAAATAGTGTATCAAAATTTGTAAAAGTTTCTAATCATCAATAATTAAAACACTGTTCTTTCTGAATAACAATGTTGCATAAACATTAATAATTTAATGACAAAATCTTTAAAAAGCCATGAAAAAAATGCTAGCAGATATTTATTTTTGTAAAAATAAAATGTGTACACTGTTTTTAATTTAAAAAAAAAGCAACAAAAACCTTTCCAAAAGAAAATGATATTTTAGTTTTATTGCATTTCGTATTTTCCGATTCAGGGCCAATTTAGAAAACAAATACTGCTCAACATTGAATAAAACTTCCACTGATTTAATTTCTCTGGTGACTTATCTTTATAGGAATGTCAATATTTTCAGCATCCAAGAGATATTTTATTGAGATTTCATGAAATTAAAAGTTTACTTTTATGCATTGAATTGAATAGCAAATGAAAACGAAATCATACCAAACAAAAAAATAGATATTTAATCTGAAAATAAGTTATGTATTTTATCATTGACTTAAAATAAAATATTTCCATTAGTTTTTCTTACAAAATACCTTTTTCATAAAATATTCATTCAAAATTGAATAAGATTTTATTGAAATTAGCTCATTAGTATATTTTGGGTGAAATTTTAAAATGTTAATTCTAATTATTAACACAAAGATTATTATGATAAAATTGATAGGTTATAAGTTTTGAATGTTTTTGTCGACACATGTCCCTTTTTGACAAAAGTCTGTGGTAGATGCTACCATTCTCCTAAAAGAAAATGCTATTTTTCACCTCAAAACCTAGTACTAATATTATACAAAAATCGTGTTATACACAAAGAAGTACCATAGTATTTTGCAAGGAAATATAAGATTTCTTTAAATAGATGGAATTAGCATTGCCCTGACTTTATTTTCAGTCAACATTCAGTAACCAATAACAGTTTTAAAAATAATTTAGATAAGTTTAGTAATTATGGAAAGAGCATGAGATTACAAGGACATTTATTTTAATCTCTCAGATGAGCGTCTGATCTGTGAATTGTGTTAAATTATAGATGTTTGTATTTATGTACATTTGAGTATGTTTTTATGAATTTTGTATTTGTTTGGAAGTTGATGTGTGAATATTGTGTATCGTTGGAGATGCCAAAAGAGGCATAATAATAATAATAAAAAGATAACTTTTGATATGATATCTTTGAGAAAATAGTTCAATTGGAACCTGTCTCTCTCTTCTGCAATTGTAGATTTTTTTTTCTGTATGTGAGTACCAACAATCTTCCTACTCATTTTTCTCTGTTTTAGTCAGTACACTTCTCTTGTAAATCTCATATATCACTGAGTGTTTGATTGTAGTAAAATATACTTCTGTACCTATTTGCATTTTCACACTCTACAAGATTTCTTTCAACAAAATAATTGAAAACCTTTCTCTTTTTATGTTTCCTAATCTGTGCTGTTCAAAATTATGTAACATTTGAAAGGAAACTCATTATTTTCATACAATAACAATCATACATATATGAAGTCATGCAATTCATTTTTCCTTTATCTTATTTACTGATTTTATGTCCATATTATTTGTGACAAAATCTAAGATATGCTGGAATTCACTGAAATCCAACTAATTTAATATATCTTTATAATTGCAAAGAATGAATGAGCATATGATATTTAATGATACCTCTTCTTCTTTCAGAGATTTCAACTGTGGTGAAAACTAATGATCTTCTGATGGCCGTTTGTAAATATTGTATAGAGAAACTATGATCATCAATTCAATGTTGGATATAAAAGTACATACTCAAGATAAATAATATAACTGTGTTTGTGAATTTGCTGTTTATGAATTGAAAAACCCTCAGCCAAACACATTTTCATGAAATGTGATTTTTGTTTTTTTAGAGTGCTTTTCCTAAAAATACATTTACACAAAGACAATAAAAAAAGGCTATATTCATGTGCAGAGCATCAATGTGACCATTTGAAGGAGTTCACCAAAAAGAAAGACATGCAAAAACACATTGAAAACAGTCTCTATTCATGAGAAGGAAGTGGATTGGTATTGTGTAGTTCATTTACAGAGCGATCACCCAATTCAAATTGAAAAAATCATATGCAGAGTCACACTGGACAGAAACCATATTCAAGTGAGGTGTTTAGTTAAGAATATTCACATAATTCATTTAAAAACACACACTGGAGAGACCACATGCAAAGTTTGTGATTCAGCATTTACACTGAGATCATATTTAAAAACTCATGTGTGTAGTTCAGCATTTTCAATGAATTCAAATTTGAAAATGCACACGCAAACACACACTGGAGAGAAACCATATCCATGTGGAGTGTGTGGTTCAGCATTTTCGCAGAAATCAAGTTTAAAATATCACATGCGGCAACACACTGGAGAGAAACCATATTCATGTGAAGTGTGTAGTTCATCCTTCCCAAGGAGCTCAAATTTAAAAACTCATATGCAAATCCACACTGGGGAGAGACCGTATTCATGCAAAGTTTGTGGTACAGCATTTGGAGTGAAATCACAATTAGAAAGTCACATGCGTACACACACTGGTGAGAAACCATATTCATGTAAAGTGTGTGGTTCATCATTTTCACACAGTTCAAATTTAAAAACTCACATGCGGACACACACTGGAGAGAAACCATATTCATGTGTTGTGTGTGGTTCAGCATTTTCATTGAATTCAAATTTAAAAGGACACATGAGGACACACACAGGAGAGAAACCATATTCATGTGCACTGTGTAGTTTATCATTTCCAAAGGGTTCAAATTTAAAAGCTCATATGCAAACACACACTGGGGAGAGACCGTATTCATGCAAAGTTTGTGGTTCAGCATTTGCATTGAGATCACAATTACAAAGTCACATGCGTACACACACTGGTGAGAAACCGTATTCATGCAAAGTGTGTGGCTCATCATTTGCACAAAGTTCAACATTAAAAACGCACATGCGAACACACACTGGAGAGAAACCATATATATGTGATGTGTGTGGTTTTGCATTTTCAACGAGTACAAGTTTAAAAATTCACATGCGAACACACACTGGAGAGAGACCGCATTCATGCAAATTTTGTGGTTCAGCATTTACACTGAGGTCATATTTAAAAACTCACATACGGTCACACACTGGAGAAAAACCATATTCATGTGAAGTGTGTGGTACAGCATTTTCAAGGGGTACAAGCTTAAGAATTCACATGCGAACACACACTGGAGAGAAACCATATCAATGTGAAGTGTGTGGTTTATCACTTTCACAGAGATCACATTTAAAAACTCATATGCAAACACACACAGGAGAGAAACCATATATATGTAAAGTGTGTGGTTCAGGATTCTCACAGAGATCAAATTTAAAATATCACATGCGGCAACATACTGGAGAGAAACCATATTCATGTGAAGTGTGTAGTTTATCATTTCCAAGGAGTGCAACTTTAAAAACTCATATGCGAACACACAATGGAGCGAGACCATATTCATGCGAAGTTTGTGGTTCAGCATTTGCAGTGAGATCATATTTAAAAACTCACATGCGTACACACACAAAAGAGAAACCATATTCATGTGAAGTGTGTGGTTCATCATTTTCAATGAATTCAAATTTGAAAATGCACATGCGAACACACACTGGAGAGAAACCATATTCATGTGGAGTGTGTAGTTTATCATTTCCAAAGAGTTCAAATTTAAAAAGTCATATGCAGACACACACTGGTGAGAAACCGTACTCATGTAAAGTGTGTGGTTCATCATTTTCACTTTGTTCAACTTTAAAAACTCATATGCGGACACACACTGGTGAGAAACCATATTCATGTAAAGTATGTGGCTCATCATTTGCACAGGCATCAACTTTAAAAAGACACATCCAGACACACACTGGAGAGAAACCGTGTTCATGTGAAGTTTGTAGTTCATCATTTTTAAATAACTCATCTTTAAAAAGACACATGCGGATACACACTGGAGAGAAACCATATTCATGTAAGTTGTGTGGTATAGCATTTTCAAGGAATCATACTTTAAAAACTCATATGCGGACACACACTGGAGAGAAACCATATTCATGTGAAGTGTGTGGTTTATCATATTCACAGAGTTCAGTTTTGAAAACTCACATGCGAACACACACTGGAGAGAAACCATACTCATGTGCAGTGTGTGGTTTATCATTTTCACATAATTCAAATTTTAAAACTCATATGCGGACACACTCTGTAGAGTGACCATATTCATGGGAATCACACTGACAAAAACCATAATCATACGCAATTTCTAGTTTGTTTTTGTGTTCAACTTGAAAAATAAACATGCCAACATAGTGAACAGTTTCCAGAGTCACTTGACCTTTGTGGATTACTTCAATATTTGCAACAGTTTACCAAAGGATTTCATCATAGTTGTTAATCACTATCTTCAACGGAGTGAGAGAAAGATAGACTATGAATTTAAAATAGTATTGCTTCACCTGCACACTGGAAATAGGTTTGCCATAGACATCTCAATGTGAGCTACTGCTAATCTCGACTTACATCATATGTAGAAAAGGTACCCCAAATTTGATCCAATTCATTTATAAAAATGCAGACAAATGATGAATTCGAGAATTCCCTATTGTTTTGTTCATGCTTTTTTAAGACTAACACATTTTTGTGGGTGAATGTCTTCTTCTGTATCCAGATGAAATACGTTTTTATAATACTTGCACTCAATATGCATCTTTTTTAAAAAAAAGTTTATCAGTTTCTCTTCCTCTTAGCATTTTATTCAAACACATAGACATAGTTATTGATTTCCAGATGAAAATTACTTGCAAAAAATGTTTTTTTCTATTATTTTTATTGAATATTCAACTTTCTTAACCATTTTGATGTAGTTATGTTATCATTAAATTAAACTACAATTACTCCAGTATTACCTGTGTCTCTAAATCAATTCTGCTTATCCCACAATCAATATTTTATTTCAATAGTCCATCCAGTTTTTTGAGCCTCAGGCATGCTAGATGCCATTTTGGGATATGTATTTCTTTGATGATTACTCCTTCTGAAAGAATAATGATCAAATAAGATTACTGGATTGGAAAAAAGAAACATTCTTGCCAACATTGTCCAAACCAGCTCTATCATAATCACAATCTTCTACACACATTTTGTCAGATTGTGATGAAAAGTATGCTAATTCTTTAAGATGGCATATAAGACACATCAGAGGAACAGCCCTCAGTAAATATTTTCAGAAAGCAGAGACTGATTTTTACTCTTCCTGAAACGTGACACAATTCAATGTACTTTTAAGCAAGATACAGTTTTAAATGAAGCACTGAAAGGAGATGCAATGATCAAGTACAATACCAACTGTTCCATAAAGATGCTCTCTTTCTTTTATATTCAATGAAAAAGATATGTTGTAAATTTCAACTGTGGTATTCAGGCTTTAAATTTCATTTAACTAGTCATATTATATCCTGTGCAGAATGCCATGGAAGAGTTTTAAAATATCAGTAGTAAAGGCAAAAGTGGGGTATTTGAACATTTTGCTCAGAGGAAAAAGAATTTGGAATGTTATAAAATCCTATATACAAATTACCTTTTTTTTATGCATACTTCTGTAATACTTATATTGTCATTGAAAATAATAAGTTTGTATGCAAACTTTAACATTTGAACAGAGATGCTGATGGGCCTGATTCAATGTAGTACAGTGGTTAAGCTACAAACAAATGTAACTAAGTATAACCTGAATAAGAATCACATTAAATTATAATAAAGCCTTGAACAGTGCAGAAGGTTTTGGAATAAATTAACCACACTGTTTAAGGTATTGCTGTATTAAACTGTTGAAAAGCCAAACACCTGAGATTATAGATGCTTATCACATATAATTTTACTGTTTCAGCATATTATTTTCTTTGCACCAAAATTAGTTTCCCTTTTTAAAATTTCCAGTTTTTTAACTGCAAATTTACATTTCAATTTTCAATAAAATTTTGTTTAGCATTCTTTGTATTTTTTTTTCAAGTGATTCTTGCCAAGAAATCTTTATTATTAATGATATTAGCTACTTGGAAGTCGAAAGGGAGTTACTATGAAATACCAATTTAATGATTTGAGTAGTGCTGTCAAATTATCAGTTAAATCATGTAGTTGCCTATGAGAAGAATTTATATTTTGAAAAGTTGTAATCTTAGGTTTAAGGAGCTGAAATGATACAATCAAATTTGATTGTATCATTTCAGCTCCTTAAACCTAAGATGATGGTAATGCATACATTGTCAGTAGCCAAGGGTAATAAACATTAAACAACCCCCAAAATATTATGTGAAATATCCGTGCACTCATGAATGCTTTCTGACAAAATTTCAGTCCAAATGGATCCATTCTTGAAAACCTTCAAATATTTACAGTTCAACCAAACTGCTTGAATTTTAAAACTTTCTGCCAAAAAATATATTTTTGTAAGAAATAAAGCTGTTTTCTGTGTAAAAATATTGGGCATTTGAAACTATATAATATTGCTCAGTGTATAAATCTTTAATAAAAACATTTGAAAATTTCAGTTTGTGTTTGCTACAAGTTATTTGCTGTCTATGAATTTTCTCGAGTTTGCTTCATGATCCTGAATTACACTATGTTGAAAGACCGAATGCTCAGATGGACGAATGGTATAAAATCCTGAAAAATCGAAATCCCCAAAAACAAAAAAATGAGTTTATTCCAAACAAAATGGGTTTAAACATGTCTCTGGGATAAGTGGATGGCTACAGACAAGTTATCTCATTAAAACACTTGTCTTTATCTCATTAGATGGATTCATAAAAAGTATACTTTTTGTACCATGGAAAAAAAAGCGATGTTGATGTCAGGGATAACATCAAATCTTTATCAAAGCCCAAGTGGAAATATTCCCAAATCATTGAAGCTTTTCAACAGGTGTACCGGGAAGACCTCGAAGATGGACCAAATATGAGGAAATCGTCAACCAGTCAAATGCAAGGTAGAGGGGTCAGCTCAGCAGGCGATGACGAAAGGGGTAATTGTCATAACCTTCGGACAACAGGAGTTAGCTTGTGCTATTATTAGAAGCACTTCCTGTTGTCTAGACTGTTGACCTTGGTGTCAACCCAAGCGTACCTATTTTGCCGCCTTTTTAGGAAATACTATTCATCCAGAAGCAACTGGTCAATTAAGCCAGTAACACCTATTTTCTGCGTCTTCTAAATCAGCCCATGAGAAGAATCTTCTTAACACTAACTGAACTATTTTATTCTTCCTCCGTGTCTTCAAAAGTACTAACCACTACTAAAAGCCACTAATACTAATGAAGAAATCAGACAACGAACTTCTCACCTTGTGTTTTTCTACAGAGAGAGAGAGAGAGAATGTAGATGGTTTCTCTATTTGAAAGTAGCGGTCGTATAAGTTGCAGTAAGGGTCTGGCTGTACTAGTAGTAGCCAGTAGTGACAATGCCTGTTCTCACTGGAAGAGGAAGAAGGAAAGAAATATGTCACGTGGTCAAAATGTGGAAGGCAATAATCCGCCATATTGGTTTTGTGGCGGGCAAAGACTAACAAAGAGAAACGAGCATGTAAACATGGATAAAGATTTAAACAAAGGTGTCAGGTAGAAATGAAATGTTACATTTAATAAACTAAACATAAGAGTAATATTGGCGTACATGGTTGTCAAAAATAGGTATTAAATGTAAAAAAGAGTTTAAGAGAGAAGAGTGAAAATAAGTAGTTTCTGTCGTTAGTTGGTTTTTACGTATCGAAATATATTTCTCTGTGATAGAGATTATTATATGAATCGTGATATCCGGTGATAAAATGCACCGAAAGATATGTTTTACCGAGGCAAAGAAATGGATTAAGAACGAAAAAAGGCATATGACTGAAAGGAAAGAGATACCGGTATAGAGGAAGGATAGTTTCTAACCAGGAATACATTTTAAGGAGTCGTACCGCTAGCCTGTGTTAGTACAGCCCGGCTCGTCAACGAAGAAAGGGAAGTAAAAGGGTCTGACGCTTATTACTGATGTACATAAACGATCTTTATCCTCTGAAATCTTAGTACAACTTGATATACTTAGACAATCTTTAGTACAACGTCTTAGTACAACATGAAAACTGCAATACAATGACAAAGCCGCGAAGTAGGCAAAATACACAAGTACAGTTAAACATAATAAATCAACATACATAACGTTTGAACATAGAAAACGTCAATACAACGATAAAGCCGCGAATTTAGTCAAAATACATATGTACAGTTAAACATCGTAAATCAACACACAACATTTGAACGTAGAAAACTGCAATACGACGATGGGGCCGCGAATCGGGCAAAATACACAAGTACAGTTAAAACATCGTAAATCAACACACATAACGTTTGAACGTAGAACTGCAGTACGACGATGAAGCCGCGAATTTAGGCAGAATACATAAGTACAGTTAAACATCGTAAATCAACACAAATAACGTTTGAACGTAGAACATCTGCAATACGACGATGAAGCCGCGAATGTAGGCAAAACATATAAGTACAGTTAAACAGAGTAAATGAACACACATAACGTTTAAACGTAGAAAACTGCAATACAACGATGAAGCCGCGAGTTGGGCAGATACAAGTACGGTTAAACCAGTAGGAATCATCAATATACAACATACGTAGCATTTGAACACACAAACGATAAATACAAGCGAAGTACGATTAAACAGCAACAATATACAATAAACGTAGCATTTGAACACAAAATGACTCAACAATTACACAAGGAAGGAATAAGTTCATGAAGCTTATAGGTATGGCTATATCCTAGTTCACGATGAATTGAACTAGAGTATAGAAGTTCATAGTAATTGTCCCAGCATAGAAGTTCAAGATGAAGGTGAAAACTCAGTCACTATTTATCGTAATTCGCCCTTTGCAGGTTATAGAATTTCTTAGGACTTGTGTCGTGATTTCTGAGGAGAAAATATTCGTGCACCGCTCCGAAGGTTGGTTTTTGTGAGACTGATGTAGTCTGTCTTGGGGCTCTTTAATATGGGCAAATAAATGCTGGTATGTTAAACACGTGTTTTTCATTAACCCCGGTGTCATACGGTCAAGTTATTCTGACCCCAGCTTCGGCGAAATCATATCTGGAGTCCTGTTTTCGTGATTCTCAGATATCCACAAATTCACCAGGGGGCGGCCTACCGACTTGCCAAGTTGATGTAATCCCATTAGTTCAGGAATGTCCTTCTCGGGAACCCCATGGGGACTTTGAACCTACTTAAATCTTCCTTCGCAAGAAACAAAGACGGGCGAAACTCATACAGGACTCTGCCTGTCCCTTGAGGGAATCGCTTATTATCACGAAGCACCATACGATGACGCCTGGCCGCTCCCTACCCCAATACTTCACCTTTTTTTAACTCCCTCCCCCGATTATTAATTATTCCGACATGATGAAGAGCTACTTCTCCGCCCTAATAAGAAATTTGACATTGTGTTTACGTACTTTTAAAAAATGTTACTCCACACACTGGGCATCTTTTTTTTACTTTCCTTTCCACATTTATAAAAACATCTAAAAACATCTAAAGACATTACAAACACAAATGAAGAATTACAATCTATTTTATTACAACACAAGTACAGATAATACGACACAAATAAAGATTTTCATAATACAATTGTGATGTCCTGCCAGGCTGCGCAAGGGAGCAAATACCACGAGTTACCTCCCCTGCCACAAACCCATAAAACGGAAGTGAGTCCCCGGTTATGCGCCAGGCAAACCGGGGAAAATAAAGAAGACCGTTCAGAAGCGAGAACACAGTTCTCTCGCTGACGACAATCAGTAAGCATCACATTCGTCTTTGTCCTTTGTTCCGTTTGCTTCATCCTTTTCCCTTTCAGTGAGACTCCCACGAGCTGGGAGACACTGGGAGACACTGCAACAATGTTTTCAGTTGTGGTCATTTTTGAATTTAAATGTCTTTAATTTAATTATAGGGGAATTAATTGACGTAGTAAAAATTTACGAAAGGACACGAATACAGATTAAACGAAACAAATAAATTTAATTTTGATTTTTAAATGTTTAATGTAATTTTAATTTGACGAAAAGGTTAGTGTTAATTTTTATTTTTAATTTTTAGATGTTTAATTTGAATTTAAATAAGAATTTCAAAACGAACGGGAAAGCATGCGCAATAGTTTGGGACGCAAAAATACGATTAACCAATTTAGTTCTAGATGTTTTTGAATATGTGGCTGAATTCCGGGATGTCCATTTTTTTAAAACAAAATAAATGTAATCAAAACAATAACAATATAATTTAAATTTACTTTTATTTAAAGCTTCCGATTATTTAACAGAATATATATTATCATAAACCGACGGTATTCAAAATAAAAACTGTAAGAATGTAATATTCTTTTAAATCAATTTAATTTAATTAAGAATTTAGTTTAATTTAATACAATTTAAATCATTGTAATTTAAACAATTTTACTTATTTGTATTTATTTTGTGTAACGTAGTAAATTATATTATTACTGCTTTGATTGAAATCCTTTTGTGTAAAAAATAAATATAGAAAAGAAAAAGAATTGTTTAAAAAGAAAAATATTCCGTAGCAATGGGCACTTTCTTTGTTTTGTAAATCGTCGACACCCTATTTTGAAAACGTTATTAAAAATAGAAAAATCTCGTTCTCAATTATTCTCTTGTTTTTGCTGGAATGTTTTGTCAAAAAAACAAAAAACAACTGACAAACAGATTTTCATTAACAACGTAGAATTTGAAAATCAAATGGTATTACATATTATTTATTTGTACATGACTCATTAAATAAGGTAACCCCACCCTGTCTTCAACAGTATTTTAGACGAACGAAAATAATTCATTCCTTAAAGTACAAAAGTCTACAAATTGGGATGCCTCTATGTCCCGTCTTGCATAACAACTAGATATGGATTAAATTTGATAATCAATGCATTTCTGATTGGAATAGTTTTACAAAATATTTAAGATTGATCTACTTAGCCTATCACGATTTAAACTTAAATCTGATATCAAATATAAATTTCATTAAATCCTATATTTAAATTCAACTATATATCTATATTTAATTCTTTCTATGGTTTGTTTCCCTAATATATTCTTCATTGATATACTCTGCCCTCCTCTTTCATAACTACTCACCTTTCCCACAATGTGACTTTGAAGAACATTCTGACAATTACTTTTAAATTAAGTTAAAAAATGAAAAACTATAGGTAATGCATTTACCTCTCAATGTAAATGAAAAAGAACCTACCTTATTTTTTATGTAGAAAAACACAAGGTCAGAAGTCCGTTCTTTCAGTTGTCTGTTTCTTCTTTAGTATTAGTATTAGTTAGTGACTTTTAGTGGTACATTTTTGGCGACGAGGGATGAGATCCGTTTTCTAAAACACAAAGGAATAATAACCTCAACACACGATGGCTAATTTCCTGACTCCGTTTCCACCATTTCAGATACACAACGGAGAAAGCACAACCGGCGTCAGATGGCGAAAGTGGATCGAAAAGTTCGAGAATTTGCTGTGCGCCTTGGACGTAGAAAACGAGGGGGAAAAACGGGCCATGTTTCTCCACTACGCCGCCGACGAAATTTTTGAGATCGTCGATAGCCTCACAGATGAAGACAAAGGTCTCGGAGCAACACACATGGTGGATGGGGTAGAAACACCAGCGGACTACGAAAAACTGAAACGTTCGCTGACGGCCTATTTTACTCCTCGAAAAAAAACACGTGCTACTTAGACAAGCGATCCAGACAGCTTCGGAAGACCTAGACGGGTATCACACACGACTTCGGAATTTGGCCGCCACTCCAAGACTCCAATAACGTTTGCAGTCGACACTGGTGCCAGTGTTAATATTCTCACTACGGTGGCATGCCGGACCCAAGCTACAGAGGCACGCATCCAACATATACGCGTACGGGTCCACACAGACACTTCCCGTGCGTGGACTCATCTACGCTAAAATTGCACGGAATGTAATCCACACGAACACGAAACTATACGTTGTGGATTCCAGTGGACCGAACACTCACAATCTTTAAGGCGCTGACTCAGCTCAGGCGCTGAATATAGTCAAAATAGTTCACCATAGCACGCATGAGAGCAGAAACAAAGACAGAATAACAGACTACATGAGCACACAACAGGCGAGGATAGAGGAGTTAGTAAAGAAGTTAAAACTGTCCGAGAAGCGCCTAGCCGCAATTGAAAAACAATTAGACGAAACACAATGCCAGTCAGACTCTAACGAAAACAGACGCAACAAATACACCGGCGGCGGAAACGTAAACCAAGACAACAAGAAAGACGCAAAACGAAAACGAGAAATACATGACAGCACCGGTCGGAACAACACAGACGCAAAACAATAACTTCACACACGCAGACCCGGGTGATTACAAAACAAGGGGGGGAAAGTTAGACCTGTGTGATTATAAAACAAAAAGGGGGGAAGGGGGTAAACATGAAAATAAAATAAACGTTCCATATACACACAAAGGACTTTTAGTCCACGACTACAACAGGAACCCCAGCAGGTCAGACGCAGCCCACGGTCTCAGGCAAAAATGCCGAAGGTACTTCAGGACTATGTCCTAAAATAAACGCGTCCCCCACAAAGACATATTGCAAACACACGAACACAGCCCACAACATAAAAAGAAGGACCTCACATCATCCTTAATGAAGAGGGAAGTGGTGTGATATCCTGCTGGGCTGCGCAAGGGAGAAAATACCTCGAGTTACCTCCCTTGCCACAACCCATAAGACGGAAGTGAGTTCCCGGTCATGCGCCGGGCAAACCGGGGTAAAATAAAGAGAATCGCACGAAATGAAGGGACGAGCAGTCCTCTCACTGACGGTGATCGGTAAACACCACATTTGTCTTTGTCCTTTGTTCCTTTTGCTTCATCTTTCCTTTTCAGTGAGACTCCCACGAGCTGGGAGACACTACAGTGGTTAGTCATTGAGAAGATAGGAAGGAAGAATAAAATGGTGTTGTTAGCATTAAGAAGATTCAGTTGATCTTTTCATATGCTGATTTAGGAGACGTCGAAATATGTGTGACTATCTTCGTTGGCAAGTTGATTCTGACTCAAAGTATTGCCTAAAAGCATGGCAAATTAGGGACGCTGAGGTTGACCCCAAGGTCATTATGTTAATTGCAAAAAAATTGGTTCTTCGGATACAATATCTATAAAATGTCAAATTTTTGCAGATGATACCAAATTGTACCACCGAGTCTTGTCAACGGTTGACCAAATAACAGTAAAGGAGGACCTAGATAAATTAATGCTATGGCCAGGATAATGATTATTAGCTTTTAATGGAGATAAATGTAAGGTGTTACACGTAGGAAATAGAAATCCGTGTTATGATTACTGTATGAACGGAAGTATACTAGATATTGATGAAACGGATCCTGGTATCATAGTAACTGATAAACTATCATTCTCCAAATATCTTGCCAGTGCTACTGCTTAGGCGAACAGGGTGCTAGGACTGATTGAGCATACATTTTCAGATTTAGACAAGGGTGTGATGTCCTGCCATGCTGCGCAAGGGAGCAAATACCACGAGTTACCTCCCTTGCCACAAACCCCTAAAACGTGAGTCCCCGGTCATGCGCGAGGCAGACCGGGGGGAAAATAAAGAGGAGTGAGTTCTTTCGCTGACGGCGGTCAGTCAACATCGCATTCGCCTTTGTCCTTTGTTCCCTTTTGCTTCATCCTTTTCCCTTTCAGTGAGAATCCCACTAGCTGGGAGGCGGCTGGAAGACACTACAAAGGACTCGTTCCTTATACTATATAAGACATGTATGTCCGTCCACACCTCGAATACTGTGCACAGGTCTGATCACCGTATTTGGAGAGAGATACACTTTTTTTAGAAAAAGTCCAGAGACGAGCAACTATGTTAATACCGGAATTAAAAAGTATGAGTTATGAGGATAGGCTAAAAGTGTTAGGATTGACATCGTTAGAAAATAGGAGGGATCGGGGAGACTTAATATAAATGTTTAAGATTATGCGTGGTTTAGAAGTAGTAAACCCTGATGTATACAAGGGACTGTGGGTACAAGGGACTGAGAGGCCACACAGATACGGTAGAAGTAAATAGAAGTAGATTGAATATCAGAAAAAAAATTTAAATCTAAAAAGCATAGAAAAAAAAGAGAAATTTACGCGATTGGACTTTGTAGTATTAAAAAAAAAATCAATTGCAAACAAGAAACCAGTTTCTAAAGGAAGAAAGATTTTTACGCGATTGGTCCTCTGTAGCAGAAATAGGCAATGGTTGAAATCACAGAAATGGCCGATTACTGGAATATAAACAGATGTAAATGATTTTAAGAAGAATTATGATGTGTATTACACCCACCGCAAAGGTTTAAGGCCCTGGATATTGTGTAAATACGATTGTTATGATGTGTGCCTGTATATACAAATTGTATTCTTTTTTTCACACTAAAATAAAAAGCGTTCATTGCTTTCATGATTATCTCCCTTGATATTCATTCTTCAGTTGTCATTATCCGTTTATAGCAAACAATAGCATTTATTTTTCCAGAAAATTTAAACTAGAAATTCTTGGTTTATTTACAATTTTGTAGTTTCTGCCTTTTCTTTAATGTTGCATTTCCACAAGGAAGATAAATCAGAGGAAAGAAAAGAGAAAGAAGTAAGTATAACGTTCTCTTATTTTCTTTATTTACAAATAAACACGAATTTTGCCAGAAACAGACGTGACAGTCTTTTTTGTAAATTAAACAAAGAAATGCCGATTCTCATAAACAATAACGATGAATCTTTCAATATTTAATAATATTTTATCCTTTATCTAAAAATTGATCTGTCATTAGGCGATTCCTTGGTACAATGTAGGGAAGGTGGTCCCGATTGTATATAATTTCACACACTCGCATACTCGATGTTAAAAACGGCGTACAAATCAAAACAATTTAATTTATTTGAACTTTGAAGCAATAACAATATAATTTTTTCACTTTTTGCTTTTCTTTCACGAATTCTCTTTATTTCTTTTTATTTGTGCGTCCTTTTTAACATTGAGTGTGTGAGGGTGTGAAAGTTTACAATTTACAATCAGTACCGCACCTTCTCTACATTGTGCCGATTCATTTTTAAAAAACTGCCGGTGATTTTAAGATATATTGGTTATCTTGATTTGACGGGGCCATAAGACGGTAGCCTTTTCAAATGGTTAAAAGTAACTAGATTTTTCAATGGCTGGTAAATTGGTAATGAATAAAGGTAAAACAAATTAATGGGTTTTATTTTCATTATTGTGTTAATATCTGATCAATATATTGTATAATTATACTTTTTAGAGCCTTTGCGCGAATATTTTGGAGCGTAGGCATCCCTTGGTTTGACGACCCCAATTTAGGGTTGGGGTGGGGGTTGATGGTATTAAAGAAGAAACTAATCAGCAGATTTTAAAATTTGAACAATTTTACATCTTTTAGGGTTTATCGAGGATAATGTTGAAAATTGAAATAGCTATTTTTGTAGCCAACCGAAATTTAGGCTATATATGACATTTTTAGCTATACAGTTATTTGGAAAAATTAAATCTATCCAATTGTAAATTAAAATGGCTACCGTCTTCTGGCCCCGCCAGACTAAAGATAGCCGATATATTCAGTCATCTTTTCTGTTTTTTGATAATCGCATCAAAACTTTTTTTTTTTTTTTTTTTTTTTTTTTTTTTTTTTCAAGGGAAAATTTAAAGTACGAATTGAAGTTTTCAGATCCCTCGTTTCATTTCACGTAAAAGATCATTAAAAATGAATTAATTGACGGAATTTAATCATTTCCGTTGCAAATTAATCCTGAATCATCGTAGTTTATGGAAACTATTATTCAGTAGAATATCGCAGATTTCGTTGACATACATTTACCGGAAATTGGCACCTTGCGAAAAAAACGTCAAAATCATATAAAACTTAATTTTATCGTCAAAATATTTAATTTTCAAAAAGGTCAACAAAATGGCAGCTAATTTGAAAATTCTCATTTTAAAATTTAATATTGACTTTTAAGAGCACAATTCTACATTGAAATCCTTTTTTTTTTCTTTTCTTAGTGCCATTAGATTATGGGATATCTTTGAATATAGATAGCTTAAATGTTGCGACAATGTAAGCAAAACACTGAGTACTCATTTGTGTTGGAAATCTTTCCAACATTTTATGCGCAAAAACACCTACATTTTAAAAAATTACAACAAATCAACTACTTATTGGATTTTATTAACATTTTCTTACTTATCTAATAAAGTAAGAAATTTATTTTAAAGTTTCTAATCCAGATTTAGAAAAACAAAATCTTTTTCATTGTGATTAACCACTGTGTCTGTCACATTTTCTCTTTTTAACACTTGACTTATTTAACTTTTTTACTGCCTTCCATACTTGTCAACCTGCTGTTTGTTGAAAGCTTCTGTTGTCATAAATAACGCCTAAATGACAGCCGTTGAAAAATATTTGAATAATTACACTTTTCTTTGCAAAAACATCATAGATACGTATTTATGATGTTTTTTAATTCAGTAATGTTGAAACTAAGTATTTATAATTTTTTTTAAAAATCGGAAGAACACTTTATTTTTAGTATTTTTTTAAATTACAGATTTTGAAATATTTAATTTTCAAAAAGGTCAACAAAATGGCAGCTAATTTGAAAATTCTCATTTTAAAATTTAATATTGACTTTTAAGAGCACAATTCTACATTGAAATCCTTTTTTTTTTTTTCTTCCACTTCCAGAAAAATATTTGGACTTTATTCTTTCTAGCAAAGACAAGAAAAAACTTACAAACAATATTTTTAAAATTTTAATTTACGTTTTAAAATAGGGTGTCAAAAGTCTGCAGAGTTGCCTATATGAAGTTAGGATTTCTGAGTGGATTAAAGTCATATTTACCATTTTGACTATCGATTCCGCCATAATTGATGGATTTGTCATCAGAAAAAATTGTAGAGAAATGTCAACACCTAATCAAATACTTCTTTCAACACTTATAGATCAATGCAAGGGGAGATAAATCACATTTCTGAATTTCGGCCTACTGTAATGTAATGTATGTAAATAAACAAAATTCTTTTCAAAAGAAATAGTGTTGTCAATAATTAAAACACTGTTCTTTCTGAATAACAATGTTTCAGAAGCATCCAAGTAGTATAAACATTAATAATTTAATCACAAAATTGTTAAATAGCCATGAAGAAAAATTCCAGCAGATATTTATTTTTGTAAAAATAAAAATAAAATATTTTAGTTTTATTGCATTTCTTATTTTCTGATTCAGGGCCAATTTTAAAAAAAAATAGTGCTCAGCATTGAATAAAACTTCAACTTATTTAATTTCTCCGGTGACTTATCTTTATAGGAATGTCAATATTTTCAACATCCAAGAGATATTTTATTGAGATTTCATGAAATTAAAAGTTTACTTTTATGCATTAAATAGCAAATGAAAACGAAAACATACAAAAAAAGAAATAGATATTTAATCTGAAAATAAGTTATGCATTTTTATCATTGACTTAAAATAAAATATATCCATTAGTTTTTCTTACAAAATACCTTTTTCATAAAATATTCATTCAAAATTGAATAAGTACTGAAGTATTTATTGAAATTAGCTCATTAGTATATTTTAGGTGAAATTTTAAAATATGACTTGGGCTAAATTTTCCTAATGCAAATTTTTGTGGCTTATTCTAATAAAAATTCCAAAACTTATAACCTATCAAATTTATTATAATAATCTTTGTGTTAATACACATCGATAAAAATTGATAGGTTATAAGTTTTTGACAAAAGTCTGTGGTAGATGCTACCATTCTCCTAAAAGAAAATCTTTTTTTCTTTCAATTTTAAATGCTTTCAATCCATTAGACATTCAAACCATATGGAAATTTGTTAGTTTTTGAGAAGAACCAGAATTTTCAAGATTTTATGCTGGGGTTCTATTCACAATGTAACAATAATGCTAAACTGGGTACTTACTTTCCACCATTTTTACGGTGGTTCCGATTTTTTTTTTTCTTTTATGAATTCCATTTTTTTTCTCTTTCTTTTTTATACATCATGAGGCTTGTGATGGTTTGAAATTTTCATATTTCCCGGGCAGTTGAGTCTTTGTTTCTTTTTAAGGATGGAAACGTATGTTCTCGAGGTCCAATTTATTTCAGATCTGACCTCTTTCATTCACACTTATTGGTTTATGTGCAAACTGTCTTGTCCGTTTTTTAAACCTTGCTGGTGATTCCAAATTTTCATTCCTTGGAAATAATTCAGATATCCATGTTAGAATTTTTTTTAAAAGCCAAATTTATTGGGGGGCATTCCACTGCCTCTTAGTTCACCTATGCCTTGAGCTGGCTCTGCCAGTTTTGCAGCCCTTGTCATTTCTATCCAGGCTCTCAAGTTGTCACTGTCACTTGTGATTATTTTTCTGTTCTTCCAACTAAAAAAAAAGGGGGAAAAATCAATTATGAAAGTCTCAAGAAAGAATTTTCAATAAATTCTCACACTGTCACTGCGTTGATTATTTTTCTGTTGTTTCAACAGAAATAAAGTAAAAAATCAATTCCAAAAGTCTTCAAGAAAATCTTTTCACATACATTTGCAGAAAAAATGTGTCCCTTCTGTTGATCCATACTTTCTTCATCCGTGTTGTTTGTCATCACATTTGGAGCAGAACCGTTACACAAACACGTATCCTATCTTAGCTGATGTTGTTTTCCCCCTATGTTAAAAAGTATGAAAAATTATCACTAAATGAAAATTTATATTAAAATGTAAATAAACCAAATTTGTAGAACTGCTAGTATGATGAATTATTACTTTATAAACTATATATGACTTTTTGGTTAAGATTTGTTTTTTCACAACATGCAGTTCTCCAAGAAGAAATAAACGAGAAATGCTTCAAATAATAAAAGTCATTGTCCTATAAAAGAAATAAACAATATGTGTCAAAATAAAAAGCTATAAAATTATATATCTTTAGAATATGAAACCAGTCACTGAAATTTTGTGGTTTTGAGGATTTTGTCCAGCTTTGCACTTTAAGTGTGGGGGTTTTGTCCATAGGGTTTTATCTGCACACCTGAAAAACCTAAAGTGAAAATACTGCAATCAATTGTGAAAACTTGCTTTTTGCTACAAAAAATTTAAATGTATCCCCTCTATAATTGAGCAAAATATTTTTTCACATATCCCATTATTTATCCTCTTTAATATGATGTAACTTTTAAAAGGGAGCCCATGACATTTTTATGACCTACAAAATTATCTTGAAACAGGATTTCAAGTATATCCTGCTGATTTTATGTACATACCCCCATGATGGAAATCATTTTGTTCATTAAATATCTGCCCAAAGATAAGTTCTACATTTGACTGTGTTTTGATTTCTGTACAAATTCTCATTGGTAAAATCTCTTATTTATAAGTAAATGAAACACACAGAATACTGGAGTGTAATTTAGACGAGGCTGAAATGCTTTGTTTTTATTAAGGGCAGACATTATCTCCATTCACCTTTTCTTGTGTTGTTTACAGGATGGTGGAATAGAAGGACTAGTGAAAGATTTTAAACAACTTAATACTGGTATCTTCATTGGATTTTCTACATTTATTTTTCTTGCTCCTTGGTATTCATCATATTTCTTTGTGTATAACACAGGAAAATATATACCCAGTGCTCATGCTATACTCAAATGTATACGTTAATAAAATTAAGCCCATTTGATGATAGAGGTGACACAGCTCCCCACTAAGAAATATATTTTTGACTTATGTGGCAAAGCAACTGTAAAAATGAAATGAATTGGACAAAAACCATTTCAGTTTTCAGTGAACAAAATCTGAGCCTGCGGGTATCTTAAGGTGCAGGTGCTACAGGTTGAAAGGATTAACCATAATTTTTGAGGAGCACAATATTTATTTCCTTCAAGTGAAACATGTGCAACACAAATACCCTAGAAAAAACTAAAATAATTAAATTAAATTTTAAAATAACTAAATTAAAAAACAATGACTTCAAATTAAGTGCACAAGATGTACAAAGATAAGTACCTTTTTGTTTGTTTTTCTTATTTTATTTGATGAAATTAAAATAGTTACCATTGCAACAGTACACAACATAAAAACAATGCACACTTATTGTATAACTACAGTATTGCAGTACATAAATTTGGAACATCAAAGCAGAAAAACATGTGGGTCTGTTAAATTGTAATGCTAAATGAAGTACCTGTGTTATACAAGAGACTACAATTTTATAGCTATTTTTCACCTCAAAACTGATATTATTCACAAAGAAATACAGTAATGTTTTGCAAGGAAATATAAGATTTCTTTAAATAGATGGAATTAGCATTGCCCTGACTTTATTTGTAGTAACCAATAACAGAGATTTGAAAATAATTTAGATAAGTTTAAAAATTGAGCATGAGATTACAAGGACATTTTTTGAATCTGTCACATGAGAATATCATGAGAGTCTGATCTGTGAATTTTGTTAAATTGTAGATGTTGTTTGTATCCATGTACATTTGAATGTGTTTTTATGAACGTTGTATTTGTTTTGAAGTTGATGTGTAAATATTGTGTATAGTTGGAGATGCCCAAAGAGGCATAATAATAAAAACATAACTTTTGAAATGAGATATCATCTTTGAGAAAATAGTTCAATTGAAGCCAATCTCTCTCTCTCTCTCCCTCTCTCTCTTCTGCAATTGTAGATTTCTTTTCTGTGTGTGAGTACCAACAATTTTCATACTCTTTTTTCTCTGTTTTAAAGTCAGCACACTTCTCTTGTAAATCTCATGTATCACTGAGTGTTTGTAATAAATTTGCTGTTTAAAGTAAAATATATTTCTGTACCTGTTCACATTTTCACACTCTACAATATTTCTTTCAACAAAATAATTGGAAAACCTTTTTTTTATGTTTACTAATCTGTCCTGTTCAGAATTATGTAACATTTGAAAGGAAACTCATTATTTTCATTCAATAACAATCATACATAGATGAAGTCATTTTTCCTTTATCTTACTGATTTTATGTCCATATTATTTATGACAAGATATGCTGGAATTCACTGGAACCCAAACTAATGTCTTTATAATTGCAAAGAATGAATGAGCACATGATATTTAATGATACCTGTTGTTCTTTCAGAGATTTCAACTGTGGTGAAAACTAATGAACTTCTGATGGCCGTTTGTAAATATTGTATAGAAAAACTATGATCATCAATTCAATATTGGATTTAAAATATGATAAATAATATAACTATGTGCATTTGGTGTTTATGAATTGAAAAAACCCTCAGCCAAACACATTCCCATGAAATGTGATTTTTGTTTTTTTAGAGTGCTTTTCCTAAAAATACATTTACACAAAGACAATAAAAACGGCTATATTCATGGGAAGTGCATCAATGTGAACACCTGAAGGCGTTCACCAAAAAGATAGACATGTAAAACCACATTGAAAATAATCTCTATTCATGTGCAGGAAGTGGATTTGAATTGTGTAGTTCAGCATTTACAAAGAGATCCAAATTCAAATTGAAAAGAAATCATATGCAGACTCACACTGGAGAGAAACCATATTCAAGTGATGTGTGTGGTTCAGAAATCATTTGAAAACACCCTGTGGAGAGACCACATTCATGCAAAGTGTGTGGTTCAGCATTTACACTGTGATCATATTTAAAAAGTCACATATGTACACACATAAAAGAGAAACCATATTCATGTGAAGTGTGTAGTTCAGCATTTTCAATGTAATTCAAATTTGAAAATGCACATGCAAACACACAGTGGAGAGAAACCATATCCATGTGGAATGTGTGGTTCAGCATTTTCACAGAAATCAAGTTTAAAATATCACATGCGACAACACACTGGAGAGAAACCATATTCATGTGCAGTGTGTAGTTCATCCTTTCCAAAGAACTCAAATTTAAAAACTCATATGCGTAAGCACACTGGTGAGAAACCATATTCATGTAAAGTGTGTGGCTCATCATTTTCACAAAGTTCAACATTAAAAACTCACATGCGAACACACACTGGAGAGAAACCATATTCATGCGATGTGTGTGGTTTAGCATTTTCAAGGAGTACAAGTTTAAAAATTCACCTGCGAACACACACTGGAGAGAGACCGCATTCATGCAAAGTTTGTGGTTCAGCATTTACACTGAGGTCATATTTAAAAACTCACATACGGTCACACACTGGAGAGAAACCATATTCATGTGAAGTGTGTGATACAGCATTTTCAAGGAGTACAAGCTTAAAAATTCACATGCGAACACACACTGGAGAAAAACCATATCAATGTGAAGTGTGTGGTTTATCCCTTTCACAGAGATCACATTTAAAAACTCATATGCAAACACACACGGGAGAGAAACCATATTCATGTACAGTGTGTGGTTCAGGATTTTCACAGAAATCATATTTAAAATATCACATGCGGCAACACACTGGAGAGAAACCATATTCATGTGAAGTGTGTAGTTTATCATTTCCAAAGAGCTCAACTTTAAAAACTCATATGCAAACTCACAATTGGGAGAGACCATATTCATGTGAAGTTTGTGGCTCAGCATTTGCAGTGAGATCATATTTAAAAACTCACATGCGTACACACACAAAAGAGAAACCATATTCATGTGAAGTGTGTGGTTCAGCATTCTCAAAGAATTCAAATTTGAAAATGCACATGCGAACACACACTGGAGAGAAACCATATTCATGTGAAGTGTGTAGTTTATCATTTCCAAAGAGCTCAAATTTAAAAAGTCATATGCAGACACACACTGGAGAGAAACCGTACTCATGTAAAGTGTGTGGTTCATCATTTTCACATTGTTCAACATTAAAATCTCATATGCGGACCCACACTGGGGAGAAACCGTACTCATGTAAAGTGTGTGGTTCATCATTTTCACATTGTTCAAATTTAAAAACTCACATGCAGACACACACTGGTGAGAAACCGTGTTCATGTGTAGTTTGTACTTTATCATTTTCAAATAGCTCAACTTTAAAGAGACACATGCGGATACACACTGGAGAGAAACCATATTCATGTAATCTGTGTAGTTTAGCATTTTCAAGGAATTATACTTTAAAAACTCATATGCGGACACACACTGGAGAGAAACCATATTCATGTGAAGTGTGTGGTTTATCATATTCACAGAGTTCAGTTTTGAAAGCTCACATGCGAACACACACCGGAGAGAAACCATACTCATGTGCAGTGTGTAATTTATCATTTTCACATAATTCAAATTTAAAAACTCATATGCAGACACACTCTGTAGATTGATCAAATTCATGTGAAGTATGTTGCTCAGCATTTTGAAGGAATTAATTTATAAAGTTTCACATGCAATCACACTGACAAAAACTATAATCATACAGCATTTGTAGTTTTTTTATAGTGTTCAACTTGAAAAATAGACATGCCAACATAGTGAACAGTATCTATAGTCATCTGACCTTTGTGGATTATTTTAATATTTGCAACAGTTTACCAAAGGATTTCATCATAGTTTTTAATCACTATCTTCAATGGAATGGAGGAAAGATAGGTAGAGAGACTATGAATTTGAAAGAGAAAAGTTTGCCTTAGACATCTCAATGTGAGTTACTGCTAATCTGGACTTAGATCATATGCAGAAAAGGCATGCCAAATTTGATCCAACTCATTTATAACAATGCAGACAAATGATGAATTCAAGAATTCCCTGTTGTTTTGTTCATGCTTTTTTAAGACTAACACATTTTTTTTACTGTTTTTAAAAATGGTGTGAATGTCATCTGTATCCAGATGAAATGTTTTTATGATCCTTGTACTCAATCTCTTTTTTTAAAAGATACACATTATCAGTTTCTCTTCCTCTTAGCATTTTATTCAAACACGTAGACATATCATTGATTTATTTGATAAAATGTTAACAAAGTAAATTTAATAATTAGAACTAATTAAAATTTTCTCAAAACTGACACATTTCCAGAGGAAAATTACTTGCCAAAAATTTTTTTTTCTATTAATTTTATTGAATATTCAACTTTCTTAACCATCTTTTTGTAATAAAATGTTGATGTAGTTATGTTATCATTAAATTAAACTACAATTACTCCAGTATTACCTGTGTTCTCTAAATCAATTCTGCTTATCCCACAATCAATATTTTATTTCAATAGTCCGTCCAGTTTTTTTAGCTTCAGGCATGCTAGATGCCATTTTGGGATATGTATTTCTTTGACGATTACTCCTTCTGAAAAATGAATGATCAAAAAAGAAACATTCTTGCCAACATTTTATGAAAGTCCAAAACAGCTCTATCATAATTACAGCTGGACAGCAGGAAAGAATCTTCTACACACATACTTATCAGATTGGAATGTTATAAAATCCTATAACTCAATTACCTTTTCTTTGATGCATACTTCTGTAATACTTATATTGTCATTGAAAATAATAAGTTAGTATGCAAACTTTAACATTTGAACAGAGATACAGGTATATCCTGAATAGTGCGGTTTTCATTGGTGCCTATTTTGATGTAGCACAGTGGTTAAGTTTTTGCTGTAAAAATGTAATTAACTATAACCTGAATAAAAAGCACATTAAATTATAATAAAACCTTGAACTTTGGAGCAAATTAACTGCACAGTTCAAGGTATTGCTGTATTAAACTGTTGAAAAATCAGACACCTGAGATTATAGATGCTTATCATTCATAATTTGACTGAAAATGTAAATATTTTACTTTTTCTTTGCACCAAAATTGGTATTCTTTTTAAAATTTACATTTCAGCTTTCAATAAAATTTTGTTTAGCATTCCTGTTTGTATTTTTTATTTATTTCAAGTGATTCTTGCCAAAAAATCTTTATTATTAAGGATATTGGCTACTTGAAAGTCAAAAGAGATCTACTATGAAATACCAATTTAATGGTTTGAGTAGTGCTGTTAAATTATCAATTAAATCATGTAGTTGCCTATGAGAAGAATTTACACTTTGAAAAGTTGTAATCTTAGGTTTAAGAAGCTGAAATGATACAAGCAAAGACAATGAAGACTGTTCTCAGCAAAGTCATTATACATTCAAATTCACTGCAATATGCTTTTGCATGTCATACATGTTCTAATTCTAATGTGTCAGAAGCCAAGGGTAATAAACCATAAACTCCCCCACCCCAAATATGTGAAATATCCGTGCATTCATGGATGCTTTGTGACAAAATTTCAGTCCAAATGGATCCATTCTTGAAAACCTTCAAATATTTACAGTTCAGCCAAACTGCTTGGATCTTAAAACTTTCTGCCAAAAAATATATTTTTGTAAGAAATAAAGCTGTTTTCTTTTTAAAAAAAATGATCTGATGTGTAAAATTATTGGGAATTTGAAACTATATAATATTGCTCAGTGTATAAATCTTTAATAAAAACATTTGAAAATTTCAGTTTGTTTGCTACAAGTTATTTGCTGTCTATGAATTTGCTCAGATTTGCTTCATGATTGTGAATTACACTAGCCCGAATGCTCAGATGGACGAATGGTATAAAATCCTGAAAAATCAAAATCTCCAAAAATAAAAGTAGACAATTTATGATATTGAATGATGCTTTATTTCATACTGCATTAAATACCAAAAACACTGATTTTTTAAAAATATCTGAACATACTACCCCTCGTTGGTTTTTGTTTATTTTCTGAAATTAGTCCAATGAGGGTTGTATATTTAGTATTTACAATAATGAATATTATTCTTTTCTAACTTGCTTTTGCGAGTGATATTTTGAATTTTACCTATTTCGAATTATACATTGTGGAATGTGCATATTTTTGTTCACATTAAAAAGAAATCACATTTTTTTCCCAGAAAACAGCAACATACAAATCTAAATTAACATGCTTTTACACTAATGTTAAACAAAAGGGATCACAAAAAATTAGAAGTTAGTAGTTTTTTGAGATTTATGATTGTAATTTACTTTCATGAACCAGACCCCAAAATATAATCTCCCATCTTGATATTCCGATATGTTCCTTGGTAATGGCATTCAAAATCCAGTACATCCTGATTGAAGCACTTAACTTGATCCTCTGAATATGCTCTAATGTTCTTGAATGTGTCAAGGATATGGTCTTTGGGGGACAGCCTGCACCTCATTTTACTGTAGTTCTTCACCATAGTCTTAATTAGCTCCACATAATTTTCGGCTTTGTGATTGCCCTGGAAGCCCCAAACTACTGTGACAAAGCTGTAACAAGCTCCTTTCTCCTTCCTAATGAGCTTCTTGGGGAATTCTTTGCACTCCAGGATCTTCTTTATCTGTGGTCTGACAAAGAACACTGGCTTTGATGTGTGAAGCCTACAAGGCACATTTCAGTATACCAAGATAGATTCTGGGCACCTCATTACACCTGCAATACAATACAATAGACCTTGCTAGACATCTTGAAATATGATGTGTACATCTGGGAGGTCAATGGAGACTTCAAAATGGCAGTTTTACCAAGTTTCTGTGCTATCTTTGCCTTTGAGACTGCAGGGACACAGCTGCCCAACTTCTATGTGAGGATAAACAATGTCACGTGGGAGCCATTGGTTGAAAGTGGAATTAGGCCTTATGAAACAATTTGTCACAGCTCTAGATAAGGAGTTTGCAGCCTTCAAGTACCTTCCCTAAGCCGTTGCGGGCAAAATAGGTAAATTACAAAACATCAATCACAAAAGCAAAGTTCAAAGGGAATAATAGCCATTTTCTATACTTTTTGGATATAATCAATCAGGAAGTAACACTTATTACCCAGGAACAAAAAAAGTTGCATAGTGTTATCAATTCACTCATTTCACTGTGGAAAGAATTTTGATGAATTTTATGCTACTGTGGAAGACGGCAACCTTCCTCATGTCTTTCTTTGTAACTCTTCTTAACATTGCTGTTGTAAAGCCGAATCTTATTTTTGAGGTTGTAGCTGCCTATGAAAATAATTTATACTTTGAAGAGTTGTATATCCACATATTTGTGAATGAGGTTTATTGGTCTGATATGATACAATCACATTTTCTGTGTCAATTGCTTAAGGAAAGGCAATGAAGATGTCAATGTGTAGCAGGAACAGTTTTATGACATCGTTTGGTGAAAATGCTGATAAAAAGGGATAAGTTGAATTATTTTAGATTTTGCTAATTGTTGCTTAGCCTTTCACATTTGTTTGTGGAAGCTATTTTAGTATTAGTTGATATTGCTGTAATGAGAATAGAAAAGAATACATTGCTCACTTGTCCACAAAATGCCATTGGAGATATTATGTGGTATGGACATTTAGCTAGGACGCTTGAGGGGGAGATTTCCTGGATCCGCCCCCAACCCTCCCGTAATCCATTTCCCGCCCTTCCACAAAATTTCATTGAGAACTTTTGATGATATTTTGTGGACAAACAGAGAGACATGAGTGAATACATATACCTCTTTCAACCTCATTTGAAGAAGTAATGAATTGACCCTGGTAAGAATCATAGTAAAGAACATTGAATAAAACTAAAAATGTAAAACAATCGTAAAGTGTAAAGATAATAATTTGCATTCTTGTTTGATTTTGTAGTGATTTTTGCAAATAAATTCTTATTATTAATATTTGCTATTTGACATTCAAAAGACGTTATAATGAAATACCAAATTAATTACAATACTTCATCAAATAAAATAAATAAATTGGATTTCCAAATCAATTGTTCAAGTAATTATGTGAAATAATAAAAAAATCCCAAATCTGTTAATTCAAATTGAGGTGTATACTGACAACTGTTTTTAATTAAAAATTAAGCGTTTTGCTAACAGTATTTTAAATGAATAATCAGTTCAGTATAAATGGATTATGATTCAATGGTCATTCAATCGTATAATTATAAAAATAATTAACACATTAATAATGAGTGGATCCTGGTAAGTTTGATTAAAAACTCTATCAATCTATTACATACAAATATATCAATACCTTCATGTAGTGTCTCCCAGCTCGTGGGAATCTCACTGAAAGGGAAAGATGAAACAAAGGACAAAGACAAATGTGGTGTTTACCGATCACCTTCAGAGAGAGGAAGCAAAAGGAACAAAGGACAAAGACAAATGTGGTGTTTACTGATCACCGTCAGAGAGAGTACTGCTCGTCCCTCCACTTCGTGCGATTCTCTATATTTTACCCCGGTTTGCCCGGTGCATGACCGGGAACTCACTTCCGTCTTATGGGTTGTGGCAAGGGAGGTAACTCGAGGTATTTGCTCCCTTGCGCAGCCCGGCAGGACATCACACTTCAGTATATAATACTTTTCAATTGTTCTAGTAGGCGATAATATAGGTAAAAATGTTGGAATCCACCAACAACCCGCCTTATATTGCGAACCGCGCTATAATGAGCCGCTTTGGATTGGGGGACATCTCTATGCATTATTCATTCCCAAATTTATGAAATATTAATGGAGACCTACACAAAATCAGATCTTACTAGATTATCAGTTTCACGGCCTTCACCCAGAATCTGGAGAGAAGATAGATTCCTTTATGAACAGAATGAGACAACACGCGGATAAGTGTTCCTTTAAATGTAGCAACCCCCACTACTGAGAAGGATAACATCCACAAAACTCTCATACGTGACCAAATCGTCATCGGTACTTCCATCAAAAGTATTCGAGAAGATGCCCTCGAAAGGGAACATGAGCTTGATACCTTGATTGTTCAAGCCCGCAAAATCGAGGCCACTGAAGAAACTGTTAAGAAACTTGACGACATAATCGAAGCTACCACATCCACAGCTAGCCTGAATAAACTGCACCTACACGAATCTGACTCGGACTTTGACAACCGAGAGATATACGTCAACATACTCCATAAATAATCAGCACAAAACACAGTTCCAACGACGCCCTGAAGTAGCCCCTGAACTGCGCTGTATGGGCTGTGGAGATCTAAAATGTGATCGCAGCCCAAAATGTCGAGCGCGAGGAAACTTCTGTAATATCTGCGGCAAAAATGGACACTTCTCTACTGTATGCAGGGGCAACAACAAGGATATCTACACACTAACCACAATTGGTGCCACCACTGTTACAGGCAGTCACACCATACAGAAATCCAGAATCACTGACCTCACACTAGGAGGATGTCAAATCCTAGCTATGATAGATACTGCTTTGGAGGTTAATGTCATTCTGGAAAGTAACGTACCCACCAAAATCAAACGCTTCACTTGCTCCCACACCCAGCTCCAACCATACGGCAGTAAAACGATCATCGCTAAAGGAGAATTCATAATGAATACCCACTGGAGAGGAAAAACACAAAACACAACGTGGATTGTTGTCGATGATGACGATCTTCCAGGAAAGGTTGTGAACCTCATATCCTGTAAGCTTGCTGAATCACTGGGAATCGCCACGTTCAACTCATTCAATACAGAGGTAGGTAAAAATTCTGTCAACTCTGTAGGGACTGAAACAGCCAAAAGTGACGAAGTTACTGAACTTCAAAAATCAGTTAGGCCCTCCATCGCAAACATCATCGCACAAAATCTAACGGTATTTCAAGGCTTGGTAAAGATGAAAGCTGAACCCATCCAACTTCATGTAAAGCCTGACGCATCACCCGTTATACAGCCACCGAAGCCCATTCCATACCATCTGAAAAGCACATTTAATGAAGTGATTCGCAAAATGTAGGCCTCATTGAGCCACACAATGGGCCTGTAACATGGCTATCTAACCCAGTGCTTGTACCAATCCAAAGTGGATCTAAGAAACCTAAATAAAGCTCTACAGAACTCTCACATTCCCATTTCACGCGTTGATGACATCATGCCCATGTTCACTGGAAATCTGTATTCAGCAAGTTGGATTTAAAAACAGCTTGAGCTTGCAGAAGAATCCAAGCCCCTAACTGTATTTCGTGCAGAAGATCGCTTAATGCGTTATAAGAGACTCACCATGGGGACTCTACCAACATCAGGTGAGCTGAATTATCGACTCCGTCCCATCATTCCGGACGCTGCAGTCATCCAGGACGACATTGTCATAGCAGCACTCGACGACGAAACACATGATCGAACACTAGAGCTTGTTATCACAGCTCTCGAAGAAACAAGACTAACTGTTAGCCCAAGAAAATGTATCCTCGGACAACCAGAAATACCATTTTGGACATTTCCTGATCTCGCTGCTGCCACAGCAAACCTACGTGAACTGACTAAACAAAACAGTGTTTTAAATGGACAGAGGCTGACGAAAAATAGTTTAACAACATTAGAAGCATTCATAGAGGATGTGCTTCTAAGACACTACCACACCAACAACACCTTCATCTTCATCGATGCCCACTTAACTGGTCTCTGTGCTCAAGGCCAATCCATAGATCAGACCAAAGCCATTGCCCTCACATCCCGAACCACTACAGTTGCTGAGAAAAACTACTCACAGCTTGACCTCGAGGCGACAGCTATTGACTTTGGGGTATTAAAATCAAATCCTCATATCCTTATCACCCGCAGGGAAACGAAGCCAAATGCTTTATGAAACCAAATCGCACTTGACAAAAAACGCCCCATCCAAGAAGCCATTGAAGAGCTTCTCTGTGATTATCGCTCAACTCCGCACCCAGCTACTAGCCTTACACCTGGAGATATGTTGCTCAGGAGAAGTTATCAAAGTTTCCCCAGAAACCCAACCCTACTGAACATCAAATTTAGGAAGCCAGAAACCGTGATGATCACAGGAAGGGGGTTACCAATGCCAAAGTAAACTCCTCCCGATGGCGCAAATATCGAGACAACATCCAAGGGGACAAAGTTTTGGTCAGTGAGCAGCTGGAAGAACGAAATACACGTCACCGTTTGAACATATACCATACACGGTAACAGACGTTCAAGGGAGTCGCTATGAACTAGTTCAAGACACGTCAGTGACATTAAGCTATACAAAATATGCCCATCCTCCGAAATCCATAACACACCACCTCTAAAAAGAACAGCCAAAACGAAGATACCGCTCCCCGGGCAAAACCACACAAGCTCCAGTGTTGGGCCCACAGCGTGCCTCGCCAGACCCAACTCTTACTACACCAAATCAACTACCGAATCAATCGGTCCCACAGTCCCCTGCCCTACCAACAGTTAAACCCCTTCCAACCGCAACTAAACCCAAACACGACACTACATATCGATGCACAGCCCCAAATGGGTCTGACAGAAATTCCCACGATAATGTTGCTACCGCCCCCATGGCAACCCATCTAGCATGGACCATACTCGAGGGGAGGAGAGAAGTAGAGTCAGTAAACGAAAACCCGAACTACCTGTGATGTCCTGCCAGGCTGTGCAAGGGAGCAAATACCACGAGTTACCTCCCTTGCCACAAACCCCTAAAACGGAAGTGAGTCCCCGGTCATGCGCGAGGCAAACCGGGGGGAAATAAACAGACCGTTCGGAAGCGAAGAACAATTCAGTTCTTTAGCTGACGGCGGTCAGTCAACATCACATTCGCCTTTGTCCTTTGTTCCTTTTGCTTCATCCTTTTCCCTTTCAGTGAGACTCCCACGAGCTGGGACACGGCTGGAAGACACTACACTACCCTCAACATATGGCGACTATGTTGTGAATCTACCATGCAAGCAAAGTCGTAAATGAGAGAAGGAGGGTCAAGATGCATGCAGAGTGACCTCCCTTGAATATCACACTCTAACCAAGCGTTACTGCCCTTGGATATCGCGCTGGGAGAGGACTCGTTTGGGGACGCAACGAGAGACAAACAAAGGATTCCCCGCTTCTATGTAAATAAACCTGTTGAAAATATATATACCATCTTTCTTACTTCAAACAATCCGTGATCCCTCATCGACTCCCAGGCAAGTACAAAAAAATAATAATGATAATAATAATAATAATACTAATAACAATAATTGAGTAGACGTGCAGTTTTAGATATGGTTTCGTTTCATTTCAGTTTGTTTAATTTTTTAAATAAAAAAGGAAATTAAATATGGCCAAACCAAAAATGTTCATGGCCAAATGCTTTTCAAGATGGCCAGATTTGTCAAATTTGGCCATAAAATTGCCAAAAAGGCAACTCTGATGACCACTCATAAAAAATAAGGATTATTACGACTCTTTTTATCATTTCTGTATCTGTAAATCTTCAGATTTAAAAAAATATGCATTTATCGTATTTGATGGGAAAAAATAGAGAAATGAAAAAAATACTATTGTAAGATGCAAGTATTTCATTACATCTGAGGCAATCTTTAGACCAGTGTGAACTTCCAGATATATGGAAAATGGCGAATGTCACAACTATATTTAAAAAGAGCGACAAAACCGTAACTGGTAATTATAGACCGGTGAATTTGACCCCGTAAGTGTGTAAGATCTGTGAGAAACTTGTGAAGAAAGGATATATTGTGTGATTGATGAACAACATGGATGTAGAGGAGGAGATCTTGTCTAACGAATCTACTTACTACGCTCGAAGAGTGGACACAATTGTATGATGAGGGTGTTCCTTTTTATGCGTTATACCTAGATTTAAAAAAAAAAGCCTTCGACTCAGTTTCTCATTGTAGACTGATTTACAAACTGCAAAGATATGGCATAGCTGGCAAACTGACACGTTAACTTGAAGATTTCCTGCGGGATAGAAAACAGAGTCTGTGTGAATGGTTCTAAATCTAAGTGGAGGTGTGTAAGTAGTGGTGTGCCACAGGGGTCAGTGCTTGAACCAGTACTATTTTTAATATTTATTAATGATCTACCGGACACAATATCTATAAAATGTAAAATTGTTGCAGATGATACCAAATTGTACCACCTAGTCTTGTGAACGGTTGACCAAGTAACAGTACAGCAGGACCTAGATAAATTAATACTATGGTCATAAGAATGGTTATTAGCTTTTAATGAATATAAATGTAAGGTGTCACACGTAGGATATAGAAATCCGTGTTATGATTACTGTATGAACGGAAATATACTAGATATTGTAAATGATGAAAAGGATCTTGGTATCATAGTAACTGATAAACTATCATTCTCCAAATATCTTGCCAGTGCTGCTGCTAAGGCGAACACGATGCTAGGACTGATTAAGCATACATTTTCATATTTAGACAAGGACTCGTTGCTTATACTATATAAGACACTTGTGTCCGTCCACACCTCGAGTACTGTGCACAGGTCTGGTCACCGTATTTGGAGAGAGATATAAAATCTTTTAGAAAAAGTCCAGAGACGTGCAACTAAGTTAGTACCGGAATTAAAGAGTTATGCGGATAGGCTAAAAGTGTTACTGCCCTATCTTCCATCGTGAGAAAATAGGAGGGATCGTCGAGACTTAATGTTTAAGATTATGCGTGGTTTAGAAGTAGCAAACACTGGTGTATTTTTTCTATAAGTGGGTACAAGGGACTGAGAGCCACACATATACGGTAGATGCAAATTGAAGTAAATTGAATGTCAGAAAATTCTTCTTTAGCAATAGAGTGGTAGGACTTTGGAATAGATTACTGGAATATGTAATGCTATCAACAGGTGTAAATGATTTTAAGAAGAATATAATGTTTATTACACCACCGCAAATGTTTAAGGCCTTAGATGTTGTGTAAATATGATTATTATGAATCACAAAGTAATTCGCAATACACAATAAACTCGTGCTTAAAATGTTAAAGATTTATGAAAAATAGAAACGTGCTATCTCGTCAGTGCAGTTAAATGTAGATGCACACATGTATTTTCCCGGCACTAAAACAGTAAAGACACAAATATTCATTAATTAAATTATGTTTTCGTTAATTAAATTATGTTTTGATGAGCACTTTTCCTCCCTTGATAAATTTGTAATGAGCCAAAACTTTAAATAAATCCTGAATAAAACATTATAAAATAAAAGAAATAAGAGAATTCGTGAAACAAAGGGGAATATATGCATTATAATATCGTTTGTTAAGGTGATGGACCAAAACTTTAAACAAATTCTGTTTTATTTTCTAGTAAGTGGTGTTACTGTCCTGTATGGAGGGTTTTTTGTTCGTGGGATTATTGTCCGGTGGGGGTTATTGTCCGTATCCCGGAATTAAAAAGACGGGGGCGTTCATTGTTTATCTCCCTTCAGGTTCACTCTTTAGTTGTGATTATCCGTTGATCGCAAACAATAGCATTTATTTTTAAAGAAGATTTAAACCAGAAATTCTTGTTTTTTTTACAATTTTGTAGTTTCTCCCTTTTCTTTAATGTTGCATTTCCACAAGGAAGAGAAATCAGAGAAAAGAAAAGAGAAAGAAGTAAGTATAACGTTCTCTTATTTTCTTTATTTACAAATAAACACGAATTTTGGCAGAAACAGACGTGACAGTCTTTTTTGTAAATTAAACAAAGAAATGACGATTCTCATAAACAATAACGATTAATCTTTCAATATTTAATAATATTTTATCCTTTATCTAAAAATTGATCTTGAATTAGGCGATTCCTTGGTACAATGTAGGGAAGGTGGTCCCGATTGTATATAGTTTCACACCCTCGCATACTCGATGTTAAAAACGGCGCACAAATCAAAACAATTTAATTTATGTTGAAGCAAAAACAATATAATTTGTTCACTTCTGTTTTTCTTTCACGAATTCTCTTATTTCTTTTATTTGTGTACCCTTTTTAACATTGAGTGTGTGAGGGTGCACCTTCCCTACATTGTGCCGATTCATTTTTTAAAAACTGCCGATAATTTTAAGATATTTTAGTTGTCTTTGGTTTGACGGGGCCATAAGACGGTAGCCATTTCAAATGGCTAAAATTAGCTAGATTTGTCAACGTCTGGTCTTTTAAATGGCTAAAATTGGTTAGATTTCATTCCATTAAAAAGGTAAGAAAACAAATTAACTGGTTTTATTTCTATTGTGTTAATATCTGATCAATGGTAACCGGACAAATCGGCCGCCAATATTTCAAACCCGGATATAAAAGAAATTAAATAACAATACTCGAGAAAATAAACAAAAACTAGCCACAAAAAGTTGAAAAAAGATATATAAAACACGTTCTGTCCTGTTCGAGCCGACTTGTCCACAGCCGATTTGTCTTAGATTCCTGATCAATACATTCCAAGATCATTAAAATCAATTAATTGGTGGAATTTAATAATTTCTTTTGCAAATTAATCCTGAATCATCGTAGTTTGTGGAAACTATTATTTTTCGGTAGAATATCGCGGATATTTTTTAACATATAATAAACCATTCATCTTTGTGTCATTAGCACAGGCGCCGACTATGTGAGGGCTTGGGTGCTCGAGCATGCCTTGGTATTAATTAACAAACAATTTAACACAGGTGCACCGTCAGACTTTGCCACTATTAATTTAATTTGTTTTAAAAATACACAGAATTATTGCATCGTTTAGTTTTTTTTCGTTTGATATGTTCAGAACGTATTTTACATTGAAGGTATTTAAAACAAAATTTTTTAACGCGAATTTAATCTATTTCAAACATTCTTTTGGGGGGGGGAATTATGGACTTTGATACAAGCATGGTAAGTTACCATATTCGTGTAAGTAGAGGAGCCGGCAAAGTGTATGGTAAAAAACTCCTGCTTAGGAAGAGCAGAGCCTGCATATAATGTTGCTTTCAAAGTGGACGCTTGTTTTTTATTTACTTTTACGATTTAGGTCGTTCCCAACTAATTAAATGTCTTTATAATTATCATATTCTGTTGGATATAAAATTATCCATTATTTGATTTCACACAGGGGACCACACAATATTCGTGCCTAAATACGAAAGTGTACAGTAAAAAAACTCCTGCCTCCCATGAAAACTTTGTTAGCTCAGCGGGAAGTGCAGAGCCTGCATATAAGCTTGTTTCTTTATTTACTTTTACGGTTTAGGTTGTTAACAATGGTGCCGAACAAATATAGGTTCCCGACTAATTAAATGTCTTTATAATTATCATATTCTGTTGGATATAAAAAATTATCTATTATTTGATTTCTGTTATGTTTAATCGTGTTTCATGCTACTTGTTAATTTTTGAATTCAATTAAATTTTGTTCCCACTTACTGATTAATCGAATAGCTTCACAACGACCCAAACAGCTGCCCTTCCAGAGAGCATGGGTGATGGGTTAGAGTCCTTGAAAATAGGACCATGCAATGAGACTGTAACCACTGTTAACATCTTCAATGGGGTTTGAGCGAATCCACGGCTATCTATTTTTTGCTTCAAAAGCAATTTGGGGGGCATTTCTGAAGCTAATTTTGGTATGTGTAGACCACAATGACAGAATCACAAAATGTTATGGGTTTTGAGTTAATGTAGTTAACATTTGTAAAAAAAACTGGATTGTCCTCATTTTATTAGGTGTATAGTATGGCGTCAAGACTCAGTCATCAAGAGTTAGGGAAACGTTATATACATGCATCATGGAATGATGAAATAAAACATAGCAAAGACCACAGTCAATATAATCTTATATTTTAGACACTTATGAGAATACATACTACATGAAGCACATTTTACAAAATAGTCTTTTTTCTAGCAACATACAGTTTTGTCATATGAGAGCTTCCTTGCAATGTCATTTTCTAGAGATAATATGCATAAAGAATTTAAGTGCTTTTCAGCTATAGTAGACCGAAATTTGTTATTTATAAAGTATAGCTTTGAGAAATCCCTTTCTGCTTCACAGCTCGTGATAGGCATTATCAGGCACAGCTTAAGTGCAATAGTAATATTGGGGAACACTTCAATTAGGTGTTGCTCACAAATGAACTGAAGAACTTCCATGCATTGCATTTTAGATGGTGTATTCTTCTGTGTTCTGGGATTTCCTAAAATGCAAATATTCTTTGAACTGATAACACCCATTTACTAATTTATTATGAGTTTAATACTGTCTTCATCAATTTCAGAATTGTGCACCAAGGATGATGAATCTGCGTATAACTATGCAAGTTTGTTCCTTCTTTGAGTGACTTGGAGTTTAATTTTCTTTGTTCAACATTGAAAAATTCCAATAACCCAAAATGCCTGCCCTCTTAACATCTTCCCCTGATCATTTTTTCTGGAATGTATATGCACCTCATCGTCCTTGAATACATCATCATTGCCACTGAAAGTATCATTGTTTGAATGATGAGATTTTCGTATCAGAGTTCAAAAGGAAATAATACCAGTAACCCAGAACTTACGATTAGAAATAAATATAATTTATGATATGTTTTCAAAACTTTTGACTTATATAAAATATGTGTTCCCCCCCCCCACCCATTATTAGTGTATTACCAAATGATTTATTTAAGGCAGATAATTATGATATTGAATATTGAATATGCAAGAGAACTTGTTAATTCAATGAAAACACATATTCTTACATGTTTAAGAAATAAAGAAGGCTATACCGGCTATTAAATTTTTTAATGCTCAGTTTGTTTTTTTGGGGTGGGGGTGCTTTTAAAATTTATAATTATGTAAAAATTAAAGAAGAAATATAAAATATTGGTAACAAGTAGAACTTTTTATTTTATTATTATTTCTTAATATGTTTTACTACATGTGATTAAAAATTATGGTGCTCAGTTTGTTTGTTTTTTAGTCATTGTAATTTACTTTATAGAAAAATGCATGTGATCATGTTGAATGTAGGACATATTTCAACAGCACTCCCGAGCACCCATAAATGGTACGTTGCTACTGCCAAGAAGCGTGTTGGCTTAGATATCATTTCGATTAGCGACCGATCACTTATCTCTGTGCTTGATATGTACAAAAACTGCATCGATTTTGTTTTAAAAAGGTTGCTTCTGGGGCCCCTCCAGGATTAGGGGCTCTGAAGCTTAAGCTTCATTAGTTTAATAGATCTGCCACTGGTTCCAACATAATGTTTTTTGATTTGAGCACACTTATAGAACCGGAGATATTTTTGAATATAGATAGCGTAAATGTCGCCACAATGTAAACAAAATAATTCCAGTAATTTGTGTTGGAAAAATTTCCAATTTTTTACGTGCAAAAACACCTAGCTTTTAAAAAGTTACACCAAATCAACTATTATTTTAATAAAATTTTCAATACTTAAAGGATGAAATTTATTTTAAATAAGATTCAATTCCAAATTTCGGAAAACATTTTTTTTCATTGAGATTAACACCCTCCCCCTCGAAAATTATTTGATTTATTTTATTTATTATTTTTTGATCTCATGAATTTTTCAGAAAATGAATGGAAATATTAATTCTGATTACGTTTTCTATAAGAAATGTAAAAAACAGGGAAAAAAGTAAAATATTGCAAATATTGGCAGTATTTTTTATTCGTTTGATAAAATATAATTATAGCTATTTTCCGTAAAAAGAAAAAGCTTAGCATTCAAATCTTTTAAATCAATGATTTTTGAAAATTTTGAGTTTTACTCTTTTGTTGTTGCAATCACTCTGATATGTTGTGATATGATGTACCTAAAGGAGGAATAATCATATGTAAAAAATCAAAGCAAAAACTGGATAATTTACAAAATATTTTTGTTGTTTTTATCAGTGATTTCATTGAGCAATATTTTTCTACGGATGCCCATGCAGGCCTTCAGTGATATCCTTATTTTTTCCGGTTCAAGAGAAAACAACTGTATTACCTGTGTCGCATTTTCACTTTTCAACACTTGACTCACTTCCCTTTTTTACTGCCTTCCATACTTGTCAACCTGTTGATAAAATCTATAAGATATGCTGGAATTCATTGAAACCAAAACTAATTTAATATATCTTTTATAATTGCAAAGAATGAATGAGCTTATGATATTTAATGATACCTCTTCTTCTTTCAGAGATTTCAACTGTGGTGAACTTCTGATGGCCGTTTGTAAATTTTGTATGGAGAAACTATGATAATCAATTCAATGTTAGATATAAAAATACGTAATCAAGATAAATAATATAACTATGTGAATTTGCTGTTTATTAATTGAATAACCCTCAGCCAAAAAAAAAAAAATTCTCATGAAATGTGATTTATGTTTTTTAGAAAAACACATTTACACAAAGACAATAAAAAAGGCCATATTCATGTGCAGAGTGTCAATATGACCATTTGAAGGAGTTCCCCAAAAAGATAGACATGCAAAAACACATTGAAAATAATCTCTATTTGTGTCAAGGAAGTGGATTGGAATTGCATAGTCCAACATTTACAGAGATATCACAGAATTCAATTTTACACATGCCTATGCAGACTCACACTGGAGAGAAACCATATTCATGTAAAGTGTGTGGCTCAACATTTTTACAAAATACAAATTTAAAAAATCACATGCGGACACACACTGGCGAGAAACCATATTCATGTGATGTGTGTCATTCAGCATTTTCACTGAATGGAAATTTAAAAAGACACATGCAGACTCACACTGGAGAGAAACCATATTCATGTGAAGTGTGTGGTTCAGCATTTACTCTGAGATCACATTTAAAATCACACATACGGACACACACTGGAGAGAAACCATATTCATGTGAAGTGTGTGGCTCATCATTTTCACAAAGCACAAATTTAAAAAATCACATGCAAACACACACCGGAGAGAAACCATATTCATGTGAAGTGTGTGGTTCAGCATTTACTCTGAGATCACATTTAAAATATCACATGCGGACACACACTGGAGAGAAACCATATTCATGTGAAGTTTGTGGTTTATCATTTTCTAATACCTCAACTTTAAAAACTCATATGCAAAGACACACTGGGGAGAGATCGTGTTCATGTGAAGTTTGTGGTTCTGCATTTGCAGTGAGATCATATTTAAAAATTCACATGCGTATACACACAAAAGAGAAACCATATTCATGTGATGTGTGTGGTTCAGCATTTTCAATGAATGGAAATTTGAAAAGACACATGCGAACACACACTGGAGAGAAACCATATCCATGTGAAGTGTGTGGTTTATCCTTTTCAGAGAGGTCAACTTTGAAAACTCATATGCAGACACACACTGGTGAGAAGCCGTATTCATGTAAAGTGTGTGGCTCATCATTTTCACAGCGTTCATCTTTAAAAACTCACATGCGGACACACACTGGAGAGAAACCATATTCATGTGAAGTTTGTGATTTATCATTTTCAAATTGCTCAACTTTAAAAACTCATATGCAAACACACACTGGATTGAAACCTTATTCATGCAATGTTTGTGGTTCAGCATTTACACAGACATCACATTTAGAAAGGCACATGCGGATACACACTGGAGAGAAACCATATTCATGTGAAGTTTGTGGTTTATCATATTCACAGAGTTCAGTTTTGAAAAATCACATGCGAACACATACTGGAGAGAAACCATATTTGTGTGAACTGTGTGGTTTATCATTTTCACAAAATTCAAATTTAAAATCTCACATGCGGATACACTCTGTAGATTGACCATATTCATGTGACATATATTGGTCAGCATTTTGAAGGGATTAATTTGTAAATTTCACATGCATTCACTGGAAAAAACCATAATCATACGCAATTTGTAGTTTTTTACAGTGTTCAACTTGAAAAGTAGACATAGTGAACAGTATCCATAATCATCTGATATGTGTGGATTACTTCCATGTTTACCAGAGGATTTCATCATAGTTGTTAATCACTATCTTCAATGGAATGAGAGAATATGTATTTGAAATAGTATTGCTTCATCTGCACACTGGAAATAGAAAGGTTTGCCTTAGACATCTCAATGTGATCTACTGCTAATCTGAACTTGGATCATATGTGGAAAAGGCACCCCAAATTTGATCGAAATCATTGATGAATTTGAGAATTCCCTATTGTTTTGTTCATGCTTTTTTAAGACCAACAAATGTTATGCTACTGTGGAAGATGTCAACCTTCCTCATGTCTTTCTTTGTAACACTCCTTAACATTGCTGTTATAAAGCTGTAGCTGCCTATGAAAATTTACACTTTGAAGAGTTGTATATCCTCATATGTTTGTATCAGGTTTATTAGGCTGATATGATACAATCACATTTTTTGCGTCAATTGCTTAAGGAAAGGCAATGGAGATGTCAATGTGTACCAGGAACAGTTTTATGACATCGTTTGTTGAAAATGTTGATAAAAAAGGGATAAGTTGAATTATTTTAGGTTTTGCTAATTGTTGCTTAGCCTTCCACATTTGTTTGTGGAAGCTATTTTAGTATTAGTTGATCTTGCTGTAATGAGAATAGAAAAGAATACAAAATTTAATTGAAATTAATTCAGAACTTTTGGAGACATTGTTCGCACATATAGCTACGATGTAGGAGAGATAACTGTAAAAAGAAATTCCAGTATCCGCCCCAAAATGTAATCATTCCTTCCATAGCCCATTGCTCTCTTTTCCACAAAATGTCATTGATATTAAGTGGTGTGGCCATTTAGCTAGGACACTTGAGGGAAAAAATCTCTTGGATCCGCCCCAAAAATTTAACCATCCCTTCCGTAACCCATTTCCCGCACTTCCATTGAAATTCATTGAGAACTTTTGTAGATATTTTGTGGACAAACAGAGAGACATGAGTGAATACATATACCTCTTCCAACCTCATTTGAAGAAGTGATGAATTGACCCTGGTAAGAATCATAGTAAAGAACACTGAATAAAATTGAAGTGTAAAGGTAATAATTTGCATTCTTGTTTGATTTTGTTTTTATATCAAGTGATTTTTGCCAAGAAAACCGTAATATTAATATTTGACATTCAAAGGGAAATTATAATGAAATACCAAATCAAAATAAATGAATTGTTCAAGTAGTTATAAGAAAATCCCAAATCTGTTAATTCAAATTGAGGTGTATAATAACAACTGTTTTTAATTAAAAATTAAGTGTTTTGCTAACAGTATTTTTAATGAATAATCAGTTCAATAAAATGGGCTATGATTCAATGGTCATCCAGACGTATAATTATAAAAATAATTAACTGAATATTAATGAATTGACCCTGGTAAGAATCACAGCAAAGATCATTGGATAAAATAGAAACTGTGAAACAATTAAATGTAAAATTAAGTGTTAAGGTAAGAAATGCAGCAATGGATAATTAGTTCAATATGAATAAGATTATACAATGAGGATTTAGATTGTATAATTATAAAAATAAATTAACACACTAATAATGAGTCGATCCTGGTATGAATTATAGAAAAAAAACATTGGATAGAATCAGAAATGTGAAACAAAAATTAAACGGCTTGATATGGCACAAGGCTAAATTGTAGGAAAAGTAGGTAGGAAGATTGTGTTGCTACAAGATTTCAAGTGTAAATTGCATACCTGCCTCAAAAATCAGCATTTAAAATCCTGGCTTTTAACTGGGCTTGAACACTGGCAACAGAAGCGGGGGGGAGCCACAATGCAACCCCAAATAGGTATTTACTGAAATAATTTTAGTCTGACACAAAGTCAAAACTGTGAGATGTGCTTTGCTAACCCCTGCTCAAGGGCGATGCATCCTGTCTTCTGGATGACTAGCAGAGTTGCTAGATAGTTGGAGACGTTTCTGGCCAAAAACATGCCAAAAATGGCCAACGGCAAAAATTATTTATAAAACATTGCAATCCTGCAGTACACATCAGAAATACAAATTTATTTAAAATACTACCGCAACAAAGTTACCTTACCTCAATCAATCCTATATTTCAAAGTCATAAACCAGGAGTCCTCAAAATTTGTAGACTATAGGCCCCTTCATGCAATCCGTGATCCCTCATCAACTCCCAGGTAGGGTTGCCACCCGTCCCATAAAATACTGGACCATCCCATATTGAAAGGTAAAATGCGTTGTCCCTTACTGAATCAATACGGGACACGATTTGTCCCGTATTTCATTGCACGCCAGACTTTAATGCACACACTACGTTTTCACATGATTGAAATGACATGAGAAATCGGACCAAATTTGTTTAGGATTCATTTACATAATGTTAAATCCACTCCCTTTCCTCTTAGCTAGCTGATGCTGTTAAATCTGCTTCCTTTCGCCTTAGGCTGAGAGGAAAGGGATCACAGACTGGAAAAAAATATCCAAAAGTTGTTCCAGAAAAATATCTAAGAAATATACAAAATTGAGGCAGTAAAATATCTAGATATCGAGGCCTGAAATTTACCAAATATTTAAAACTATCAAGTTTTAGCCAAAATAATCTAAAAATATCTGAGAGCCTCATCAAAAAATATCTAAACTGATATCCGATATCTAAAAACATCATTCTTATATCTAAACACAACAACAAATATCTAAATTTAGATATAAAATAAGTAGGTATAAACAAAATGGACAAAATTTTCAGCGTGAAATTGACACGTGAGAAATTTTAAAATCTGGCAAAAATCTGCTTTATTCTATTGGCCATTTTTAGGCAAACAACCCTTGCACATTTTCAGTAATTTCGACCATTGACAATTTCTGCTACTGAAAGACCATACATGTAAAAATCTCCTGCTTTTATGAAAAGACAGTTTGTTTTTTTTGGCATTCTTTCAGCATAAAAATTATTTTATATATATTTATAAAAATTAAAATGGTGCAACCCTATCTAAACAAAACAATGCTCCCAAATTATTTTAATTGAAATAAATAGAAATTTTCCTCACTTTTATAAAAGTTCTGTCCATTGTTTATTTTATATGGGGTGCGTAATTGTATTAATAATTATAATTAATTACATTATTATTTATATATTTATCAAATTTAAAAATCAGCATTAGAAAAAAAAATGTTTAAAGGTTGTGTACCCCTAATGCGAAACTCTGAAAATCGTAATGTTCCCAAATCCGAAACTTTCCCAAAGACAACATGTCACAAATGGAAAATTCCACACCTGATCTCACTGTATTATGATTCAAAGATGAGAGATGAGGCCGATTTCCAGGTTATTTAACACTTTCTGACAACAGTAAAATCTAGGTTATCTTTGTTTAACTCTTTACAAACATAAGACTATATTTACGTCGCACATGGTGAAAGACAAAACAAGTCCCAATGAAAACTTATTATTATCACCACCAGACGTACATGCATTAATCTGTATGTTTGCTTATCTTCTCACCTGTACGAAGATATTGTTTAAAATGTCAAAAGGGCTGCAGATCCTCCTATGATTAACAGTGATGAGAATAAGAGAAAGCGTTTATCTTACTAATGCCTCTTTCACACTAAAAGTTCAAGGCCTGTCGACCTAATATTCTGCATGTAGACTGAGAAGAAGGTCAACTTCTCACATAGGCTATGTGAGGTTGACCTCAGAGATCATTCGTTGTCATGTTTCCAGCCAATCTCTGGTTCTGAACATTGGAAAGAAATGATTTTTTATTAAGATTTTTTATTAAGATTTTCTACAATAATTCTTCTTATGAATGGCACACACATTTGTTACAATAAAATTGATTTTTATACAAGTTTTGGCATTTCTTCGTCATTGAAACAATGGTAAGTATTATTATTAGTAGTAATAGTAACAAAACACACACACACAAAGCCGTTGTCTTTAGTGAATCTACTTCATCCCCCACTTTTTTCTTGACGTGCAAATTTAGTTTAATTAACAAACAAGTGTACACTATAAAAGGTGAAATTTATAAGTGAACTAAAAATAAATTCTTCTGAAGTGGGTAGTTTTTAAGTTTTTTTTTTATATTGACATTCTGAACAAATACATGTGTGAAAAATTAAACAAATTTCAAACATCAAAAACAATTTTGTAATATGTGAGCCATGATGGAGACACTACATTGTCACTTACATTTGAGCCACAGCTTTTTAGCCGGAGATTTAAATTGAACCAAAGATACATAAGTATAAATAAATAGTATGACATCGTACTTACTACATATATTAATTGAAAAACAAAATAATTTATTGATTTTTTTTATTTCTTTAGCTAGATATTTTTGAAAATATGTACTTTTGTCTGGTTCAAAGGCTGTAGTTGGTAATAAATTAATGCTTAATTCAGTCTACGGTTTCAAAAGAAAACAATTTTCAAACATTACAAACATTAAAGTAATATGTGATCAGTGATGTCGGCCTAGACGACACAGGGGTGTTAAATACCTCGCGTTACCTCCCTTGCCACAGCCCATAATGACGGGAGTTAGTTTCGGCAAAAATAAAGATAAACACGTGGAGTGAAGATGCTAGCACTTCTTCTCCGAGCGTGATTAGTTAAATATCACATTTGCCTTCGTCCTTGTTTCTTTGCTTAATCTTCCTTTTCAGTGAGATTCCCACGAGCTGGGAAACACTACATAGTCGTAGCTTTTTCACAATTCTTTGACAATTAATACTTACGTAAAAATAAATTTATTTAAAGCCATTTACCACAGAAACATTATTTTAAAAATGTATACTGAGTCAGACGGAACACATCTTACTTAGGTAACTACCTCCACACACGTTTCAATACAATACGAAACATGTATTACGTCCTATTGTTTTACACAGTGTAAACAACTTTCACAAAGACTAGACTCTAAATTATGTATACAAGTTCTGCGGCTTATTTCGTCACATTTACCATTTTCGTTTGGAGGTACCATTTACTTATATGAAAAACAAATTTATAATTTTCTGTTTACTTCGGATTATTTGTTTTTTTTTCTTTATATACTTTTTTATCTGCATTATGTCAGGGGAGGGGTGATTCCACGATCTTTACCAGGGTGGGGTCGAAATAGAGAAATTATGTTCTTAAATTAAGTACGTGGGTTGAAAAAAAAAGACAAATTATTTTGCTATTAAATTTTCAGTGTTTTACATCCATTATACCTGATTTACCCACGAACATTTGAAAGTTTCCAGATAAATGTTTTCAGAGGTGGGCGGAGGGTTTACACTCCAACTGTTATAGTAAATTGGATGAATAACTTCCGTCCGTCTTACGGAAGTAAGGCTTTGAAGTATGCAGTTCATAAAATTCCTTTTTTTATTAACAATCAAGCAGTTCTTTATTGCATCAGTTCCTTAACGTGGTCACATTTCAATACGTAAGTACGGTTTGATGGATTGAAAGCAAAAACAATTGCTTCTGCAAATCTGATTTAATCCAACCGTAAACCAAATTTCCACTGTCAATGCCAGGTACCCCTGCTAGTGACTAGTGAGTTAAGCTATGGGAGAAACTGGACAGAGGTGTACGTGTGATATCCCCAGTGGACACAGCTAAGCGAAAAGTCAACTTCGATAACCGCTAATCTGCTAAATCAAAAAGTTAACTTTGATAACCGCTAATCTGCTAAATCAAAAAGTTAACTTCGATAGCGCTAAACTACTAAACCAGTAAATATTTAGTGGAAGCTAATGATAACCGATAACCACTAACTTTCATTATATGAATTTAGCTCCGGTTTGTTTGTGTTTTGCTCTAAAACCCTTTTAATAAATGAACATGTTGTAGTTTAGACATAGAGCTTCCCAGAAAGGTATAGCATGCCAAGATCAGGCAATTATCAAGGTGTACATAAATAATTAAATGAACAAATGAAATTCAACATACAGTTTATTTACAGTACAAATAAAAATATTAAGAAATAGAAATACACATGAAAAATAACTTTAATAATCTAATTAATGCATTCACTCTGACTTGGCCTCCTGCTCTTTCTCCGTCGCCTCAACATGATGCTGGTTGCCCTTCATGAACATCAGCCTCTCAAAGTTGGCATCTGAGAGGGTGGCTCTCTTGGCCCTCAATACGTCCTTGCCTATGGAGAACTGGCGCTCAACTGCAGCACTGGATGGGGGGGGGGCTGTGTTGTACTTGATGAATAGGTCGATCAACACTTGCTCAGTCAGGACATCCTTCGAGCCGGCCTCCAGCCAGGTCTTCACCAATTTCTGTGCCTTGGACTTCAGTGACCTTTAGCTCCTGCTCTCTTGAGACTGAGTGATGCTGCTCATCCTCATTGATGGTGGTGCTGCTGCCCTCCTCACTGGTCTCCCTCATAGCTGTCTCTACAGCCTTTTTTTACCCTGCTGAGCTGACTGTGATTATGCTTCTCCAGCCAGAAGAAACGAAACCTGGGGTGTAAGGCAGTGGCCAGCTGGCACTCCTGGTCTTCTAGGAGGGGCACAGAGCTTTTTGTGGTGCCTGACAGTATTGCGTCTGCTAGAGGACTGCTACAGTACAGGAGGCCTATGGACTTGGCCTCCTTCAACTTCATGCCGCTAGCCACTACAGTTGGCAGAAGGCTCCCAAAATAGACTTGGTTCTCCCCCTGGATCTTATCCAAGGCATTGACAACATTGTATATCACCTGGGCATATTCCTTTAGTCCTTCAGGAAGCAGACCTCAGAATCAGTGAACGTCTGCAGCAAAGGAATTTTTAGTTTATTTAAAATTTTATAGTTTCTCAATTGAATGATGAAACTAACTTTTGCGAATAAAATTATATCTATTGTGAGTGTAAATTCTTCTTTTTTTTAAAACAATAATTTGGAATTTCCTCTTTCTAACAAGAACAAGAAAAAACTTGAACAAATTTTAAAAATTTTTTAATTACTTTTTAAAATAGTGTGTCGACGATTTAAAAAGTTCCGTGGGTATGTCTAACAGTGGGTGACCACATTATTAATAATATGTATTTCATGACCGTAACCAATACTCATAAAAAGAAAACATTATTGCGATTCTTTTATCACTTCTGCATTTGTAAATTTTTAGTTTAAAAAAGTATGCATGAAATGAAAAAAATACTACTGTAAGATGTAAGGATTTCATTAGATAATTGAAATAAAAAGCCAAGAGCATTCATTGTTTTCATTGATTATCTCCCTTGACGTTCACTCTTTAGTTGTCCTTATGCGTTATTCGCAAACAATAGCATTTATTTTTAAAGACAATTTAAACCAGAAATTCTTGGTTTATTTAAAATTTTGTAGTTTCTGCCTTTTCTTTAATGTTGCATTTCCACAAGGAAGAGAAATCAGAGGAAAGAAAAGAGAAAGAAGTAAGTATAACGTTCTCTTATTTTCTTTATTTATAAATGACGTGACAGACAAAATTTAATTTTATAGTCTGAATCTTTGTGGCATAAGTAAGAAGAAAGATTGGAAAAAAATCTCAGATACAAATTATTTGTGTACACCTTGTAGAACCGGAGCTGTTTTGAAAGCAAATAGTGCCAAAAGCTGTAGCAGTGTAAACAAAAGATTTCCGGTTTTAACAACGCAGACGACATATTTCTTTTTTAAAGGGGCTGGGTACGATTAGCGTTATGACAGCGTGGCGACATTGGTTAGGGTAATATATAGAAAACTGATGTTGTAGAGGAATTGTTTACGAGATGTGTGGAGTTAACCCTTAGTGTGTCACTACCAAGTGGTCAACAACTGCGGTGGTCGTGGTAGTAGCAGAGTCGTTACTCGCATGCGTAGAAAGGGAGGTTGTATACGGAACTACAAACTGGAGAAGGGAGAAAAAGTATGGATGGATGAAAGGCATAAAAACGTGTTTACAAGAATGTATTTATCTAAAATACAGTGATCGTGTATGCGAGTTGTTTGTGTAAGAAAGAAAATAAAGTTCATTGTTAAAAGTCCTTACTTGTAGGTGTTATAGAGAAATATAGGAATCTCTCTGTGCTAGAAAAGGTCAGATGAGTGTGTAATCAAAGTGGTGTAGAAGCATATGTTCACAAGACACAAGGTAATAGTGGTCACAAGTTGGTTGCAAAGTAATAGTGGTCACAAGTTGGTCGCAGATTAATAGTGGTCACAAAGTAATAGTGGTCACAAGTTGGTCGCAAAGTAATAGTGGTTACAACGTAATAGTGGTCACAAGTTGGTTGCAAAGTAATAGCGGTCACAAAGTTGGTCGCAGATGAATAGTGGTCACAAAGTAATAGTGGTCACAAGTATAGTGTCTCCCAGCTCGTGGGAGTCTCACTGAAAGGGAAAAAGGATGAAACAAAGGACAAAGACGAATGTGATGTTTACTGATCGCCGTCAGCGAGAGAACTGTTGTGTTCTCGCTTCCAAGCGGTCTTCTTTATTTTTCCCGGTTTGCCTGGCGCATGACCGGGGACTAACTTCCGTTTTAGGGGTTTGTGGCAAGGGAGGTAACTCGTGGTATTTGCTCCCTTGCGCAGCCTGGCAGGACATCACAACAAGTTGGTCGCAGATTAATAGTGGTCACAAAGAAAATATTATTACAGATGCAGAAATACTAACTTGATAGTAAGGTAAAATATTCACATGCAAAATAATAGGAGGAAAAACAAAATATTTTACCCCGGTTAAATCGTCACACAGTAAAGTTGAATTTTCAAGTGATGCGGTTGTTTTTTGATAATAGTAGTTCTTTCTGGAAGATGCAAAACACTACCATTACGTTTGCAGAAATCAGGTGGTTTAATTTGGTTTCCATTTATTTGTGTTGGTTATGTATCTTTTCTATATTTACTCAAAATCTGTTATCTCCCACTCAATAACTTCTGTTTCTGATGCTTTATATGTTTCCATTGTGCCAATCTTTTGGCAAATTTCATTTGGTAGTTTGTAGTTGTAGCAGCATTTTTCATATTTAATGGTCAAAACTTGAGTTAAGCTTTTGACACTTAGGCGGTTCCGTAATTTTGATTTGATTAAATTCATGTGGCTAAAAATCCTTTCCACATCAGCATTGGAGTGAGGCAGCAAATGTACAGTTAATGCTAATCAAGAAATACTCCCAAATTGGTTTTCACCTGTGGCATCCCGATATGAATTTACTTCGCTCCAGAAAGAAACTCTATCCAAAACCTGGGACCATTGCACATTTCTTAAACATTTCCACTGAAAAGCAACATGAGTTAGTGTTTCTGCATCTGTGATAAACATTTTTGCAAGTTCAATAATCTCTGGTTTAACCGGTTTTAAGCATTTACTTATGCTGAAATTATTCATGTATCCCAGAACCCGAAAATTATCAGGCAGTCACTGATTAATTTGTTTTATAAGCTCAACCACAAATTTGATGCATCGAGCTCTGTCTTTTTCCTCTTGTTCTGGAAGTTTGCAATCAGAGAGTTCTTTTTCACATTCATTAGCAAGGTTTGGCTTGAGATCTAGGTAATCATGTACTGATTCACCCTCTTTAAGTGTCGTTCCAGGTATAAGAATAATGGAATAGAGAAAGTTAACAAGATGTAATAAATCCATTAATAATTTTGTGGGATCTTAAGTTTCAGTCTCAAATTTCTTATTGCCTCTCTGCACTTCCAGAAGAATATGTTTTTTAAAAATTAGGACATATTTTTTCTTGTCGCAAAACATTTGGTACAAAATTTCAGCTGAATAACACTGGTCGTCATTTTGCACAATTCCGAAATGAGTTCTTAATTCAATCCACTGTTGGACAGGGCACTACAGTCTTCTAATTTAACTAAATCTAAATAGGTAACAACAATGTTCTTTTTATTTTCCGAATAATACCTAATTACAATTCCTAATAATTTGATCACAGATATGTCATTCGATTCATCAATTAATAAACTATATTTACTATTTTCAATATCATTAATTAATTCCTCACAAAAATGGGGTCCAAGAACATTGTTGATAATTGCTGTACATTTAGTTCTTTTAAGTTTAAGATCTTTTATATGTTTGGCATCACTGAAAATTTCTTTACAGAATTCTGTCATATGGTCCACAACTCTAAGTGAACAATGTTAAGCTATGAACATTGCCATACTACCTTCTATTTGTCGCACACTTGTATCTATACGTGCAAATGGTAACAGAGGTGCCTCCCAGAACTAAATGGCTGCTCTGCCACCTTATGCTTGGTAGTGCTGACATGTCTGTCTAAGTCGCTTACCTTTGCAACCAACTGGCATTTACAATAGTTACAAAAGCATTTACTGTCATCGCCATGAATTCTGTGAAGCCAGTTCTTATATTTGGGGTATTTAAGTCATTCACTTCTGAAATGTTGTCTATATTTTTTGCTCATTGTTACCTAACAAGCAGTACTGCAAAGACAACAAAAGTCAATTTCTATTTGAGAAATGACTGGTTGAATATAAAAATAAAGAAAGTCACAACTCACTATTTCTATTTTAGAAATCACTGGTTGAATATAAAAATGAAGAAAGTCACAACTCACAATTAGTTGAGTATGAAAATGTTCTGTAAAGGTGTTTGATCCAAATGGAAAAAGTGTTCCTTTGGTAAAAAGTGTGTGAAATTAGTCTTGGACAATTCTGGTGTGAATTCTACTAACAGAAAATTGAAATTGACAAAAGATTTGAATCACCTGAAATTGACAAAGAATCAAATCGCCTTTGTCTTCTTATAGTAATGGGTGTGTGGAGGTGTGAGGCTGGTTGAAATGTTGTCTTTTTCATATGGTTTCTTTCACCTTACTAAAGTTAATTAGAGATGAAAATGAAACTAGCTTTTTCCAGACTGACTGGCTCCACTGAATATCGAGTTACATTATTTAGGTGTAAATGTATTTAGTTATCTGAAAAGCACTTGTTAGTTTGTAGAAATATTTTGATATATTTCTGTACGTATCTAAACTTGGGTGTGTGTAGATAAAGATTTAAGAAATTCTGAACTTGGATATTCTGTGAAGACATGGGTCCACTCAATGACCAAGGTGTGTCAAAATCCTTTACACAACAGACAATTTCTATTTGAGAAATCACTGGTTGAAAATGAAAATGAATGAAGTCACCACTCAGAATTTCTATTAGAAAAAACACAGGTTGAAAGTTAAATTTAAGAAAGCCAATTTTTGTACAAACCAACACTGGTTAAGTAAAAAATATTTAAAACTGGTGAACAAATTTATTATTAAGAAGAAAGATTGGGAAAAAAGTCTTCTTTGAGAAAAATCTATAGAAATGAAGATTGAGAAAATTAACAGTGTGAAAAGTTGTCCATTTGTAAACATTAAAAATAAAATTACGTAAATTTGGCATTTGAAAATTTCTGTTATGAAAAATATTATTTTTTATATAATAACAGTACTTTAACAATATAAGAATAAAAACATAATTTCCCTTGGTGTTTTTTTTTCTTTAAATTATTTAATTAATTCTGCAATTTCCATAGTGTCTTAACAATAAAATATTTTATTAATTCTGCAATTTCTAATATTTTTACACAAAATCGTATTATTTTGTCGCGGAACCCTTATATGATTTTCCAAAAATCGTGGAACCCTAATTTTAATAAGACATTAAATGAAACAAAAATTGTTTTAGAGAGAGAATTTATTCATATAACAAACATCATAAATGAAACATTGAAATAAAAAACAGCTGTTATGAATTATTGTGGAAAAAAAAATATTAAAATCAGATTAATGTCTTTTATTAAAAAAGACACCTTATCTCGTGGAACCCACTTGGGAAACACTCTCACTGCGTATGGCATGAAAATCTATATAATTCTAGAAATAAATTGAGGCAATTATAGATATAAACTGGAAAAGAATTGTCAACACCAGGCACCCAGCTGAACTCTAGGCCTCTTGCCACACCACACCACACCACACCACTGCGGCGTGACCAGCCTGCCTGCTGCGATGACTGGAGTGCTGCTCCTGCTGCCGGTCTGACGGTAGAAAATAATGTTTGTAACGGGGATGGGGGGATGATTAAAAAAAACGTGCTAAAAATGTTTAATCACGCTAAAATAGCGCCACTGCGCTAGTCAAATTTTTGCGCTGACAGAACAAGAAAGGCGCTAAATTGGCAACACTGCATTGGTTCTCTCTCCACATAACACATAAAAATTATGGACACATGCGCAATAATGTGGTATGCTAAACAACACTTCCCCAATCTAGATTGGATTTTGGATTTTGATAACATTTTTGATATTTATTTTTGGAAATATTTTTGTTTCCGAAAGGAGAGAGAAATCCCAAATCAAAAGAACACAGTTTACCTTTTGGAAGTGGTCAGGACGAAAAGAAGAAGCAACATCTCTTACCTTGTCTGTCGTCATGTGTAACATTTGTTTGCAAAAAAATTCCTTCTCTATGGTAATGCTAATGCTAACTCCTGTCTCGGGGGGGGGCGTAATGATTGAAATTTGACTTTGACGTACTTCGACAACTGACAGAACTGTTTTAAGAAAAGTTGATATTGCTGGTTTAATTAAATCCTCCCCTATAGTATGATATTTTCCTGATTTAGCTATGTGTAAAGAAATGTTATAACTAGCCTCAAGAGTACAATTGTTGATGGTAGTTCGTGCAGAGAACAAAGAATCTATTGTTGATCTTTTTTCAAACTTCTCCTTTTAGGGAATAGTTCAAATCTGAATTTACATGAACACTATGTTTCGCCTTCAAATGCACTTTGAGATGACCTCGTTTCATTGATTCGTTGGTCAAGCATTGTTGACATAATAGACAAAAAGGTGATCGTTCATCATGAACAGCAGGTATGAAACCAAATTTAAATATTCTTCTGAATACTGACAAAGTTTTATTTTCTTTGCACTACTCATTTTATGCCTGGTGTTAGTAACTGAAATTGCAATAAATAGGGATAGCCAGATTTTATCTGTTGTTTTCCATCGATTTGGGACATATTTTTTTATCGGGAACCAGTTCTCTTCTATCGTATTGGTGTGTACACCAGTTTTAGGGTCTTTAAAACCGTGACTATGATTGACAACAAAATGTTCGAAATCATCACACAAACGAACATAAGCCTTCCACCCATCAGTATAGATTTTGCTAACGTGTAGCAACATATTTATAGATGAGTTCGTGTAAGACGAGTTTTGTCCGCTCCTCAACTGGCATGAGCAAGATCTTTCTTACCTTTATCCTTTAAACCATGCCAACAACCCACATGCCTTCCATTTTATGCCCTTTATGGCATTTTCTCTTACCAAATTTGCTTTCATCCACCTCTACTATGTAATGAAATGCACTCTGTATTTGTTTGTTCACGCATTTTTGGGCATACGTGACCAAAGGGCCATGTCAGGTTACCGGGACTGGAAAGTGGGTCAAGCAGCCGACAAGGTCGGAACAAAAGAAAATGTGTTCAAACAACCAGGGTGGTTTTAAGGGTTGCTGTGATTTTAAAATCGCGGGCAGTTTAGAATCAGTTAGATCTGAATCCCAGGAGCAACGGGTCAGACCTAGAGAGGGCTTGGCTCCCCTGCCCGTGAGGGAGGAGAGAAGAGGAAAAATCCTTGATTTTTAAATTACTACCATCACTAGTAGTGATTCAGCAAAGTGACCACTTGTTTAGAATTTTAACTGAAGCAGAATTCGATGCCTCAAAGTGATCCGAGAACCGGCTCGGAATCAAAGCTATCAACAGGAATAAAGCGAACCGCAGATTTTCAATTGAAAATACTGAATAAAGACGTCTTATCTCTCATCCCTCACAGATCGGTATAATATAACAACAACTCACTCGCCACCTAAAACTGGCATTTCAGTATGAAAACGCTCCTTGGCTCGCTTGTCAAGTTGACTTATAAACTTCTTTAAACATTTATAGTCGTACTCAACAGCACATAAAATCACCTTTAGATTGGCTCCAAAAAAAGCAGTTGGAAAATTTTATAAAAACTCTTCTATCGACTACTTCAATTATCCAACAATGTGCCTTTAAAAAAACTAGACTCTCTCCCACATTCTTTCCATGTGCACTGGAGATCTTTTTTGTGTTTTTGATTGTTGTTTTCTGTTGTTGCTGTAGAAACATTTGGTAAGTTTCTTTGATTTTTTTGCTTGTCATTGAAATTATTAAATACACTACTTATTTTGTGATGGTAGGATTTCCTGCCCATTGATATTAACAAATTCAGAGAAATTTGTTCTTAATACCTCATTTTTAAATTGCTCCCATTTATAACCAAATTGCCCCCATGTGGGGCGTGCACCCCACATTGGGAACCACTGAGTTAGAGAGAAAATGAGAGGTTGAATGAGGCTTCTTCTTTCAGTCAAACCATCTGACCATCATACGGCTGGTAGGAGCAAAATGAAATCTAACTTTCACATTTCTGCTGATATTGAAATTTTTTCGCCAGTAATTTTTTGTGTTTTTAATCCGTTAGACCTTGGAATCTTCCTGCCAGAAATTTTAGAAAAATATATTTTTAAAAAGTTTATGAGGAGGGGTTCTATTTACAGTGTAACTCTAATGGTAAACTGGATCGTTACTTTCTGTCCATTATATGGAAGCACACACTACATCGGGCAGCCCTGTGTCCTCCACCCCCAAAACCTTAATGATAGCATAGGTCTGGTTAGTCATTTGATAGAAACCGTCACATCCCCAACGGCTTTTGGCAGCATGCTGCGTTGGTGGTGATCAATTAAAAAATTGGGAAAAGGGGTGATTATTGAAAAAGTTACTTCTCTCACCTTTTTTTTGGCAGTGATCACTAAAAATGTCTGAAAAAACAAGCTTGCATGCCGGGCACAAACTAAGGGACCGATTTAGCATGAACTAACATCACAAATTGAACCGAAATGCTCCAAAATCCAAAACATGTCATCTTGTTTAGCTGTTGATACAGTTTTTCTGCTGATGCTACTCTGCTGCCTAGTTACCCTGAACATATTATTTTTTCATCGAATTAACAGTATGTTATATTTTTGACCGTTTAGTACTTATGTGGGCACAATGTAAGGAAGGTGGCCCCAATTGTAAAGTTTCAAACCCTTGCACACTCAATGTTAAAAACGGTGCACAAATAAAAAGAAACAGAAGTAAATACATAAATTATTAATATTTATTGCTTTGAATAAATTAAATTGTTAAATTGTTTTTATTAGTTGGCTGTTTTTAACATCGAGTGTGCAAAGGTGTGAAACTTTACAATTGGGACCACCTCCCCTACATCTGAATGTATAAGAAAATCATTACTTATCAGATTCAGAGTCAGGAATGAAGGTGATATCAAATAACCATAGATTGTCTACATGGACAGCTGAAGTTGTGACACCTTAGCTTTCTGATGGCTCAGTGTTCATCCACAAAATTCATCCACAAAATTATTAAAAATACAGTAAACTCTTCCTATAACGAACTAATTGGGGGAAGGAGGTGTTCGTTAAAGCCGAAAGTCCATTATACCCGCTATGCAAGCATAGGCCCCAGAAGAACAATTTAAAGTAGAGAGCAATTTTTGCGTTTTACGGGCAGGTCGAAGCAGGTGAATAGTCTAAGTTTCTGAAACATCTTAACCAGATCATAGATAGTGAATTTTGTGAATTCAAATTTAAAAACCTCTGCGGTTGGAAGCAAAAGAGGCAGCTGTGCCTCAAGCTAATATTTGTTGATATCATCACTATAGTTGGAGCAGTCCTCTCTTAACCCGTTTTCCCATGGCTGATTACTGATTACTTTCAGGAACATCTCCTGTAGAAAGACATATTTTTGGAAATCTGTCTGGTCAAATCACTCTTTGATACAATTTTTTTCTGTATCAAGTGCCTGAATGTAGATCTGGCGATAATTTTGGAGTTGATGGGGAGTAGTGGGTTTCTGCATTGTCGACATCAAGCCTTCTTGGCATTATCAACCTTGAGCTCTCTATTCTTTTCAATACTCACTCCCAGAACAGATCATAAGCACCATCGTTACAATCTTTTGATAGTGTCTTAATGACATCTTGAGCAACAGCTTTTCTGTGACACTCTGACGATTCATGTTTGTGGATTCCTTTGTCTTTTGCCAATGCTTTTTTTCAATTCTGGAAACCTGTCTCAGTGAAAGCAACTTTGCCTTTTGTCGACAAAATCTAGTTGTGTTGAAGTGTTGTATACTGCCAGAAGTATGATGAAGATCCTGAACTTGAGAAAAAGGAGGACTCAAAACTTCTTTATAAATAGATCCGAATATATTTTTTATTTCATAAGATACATTGTGTTGGCCAGAGAATGAAAAGTGGGAGAGAGATAAGGGGTGCCCGAGATCATTCCCTTCTGGCCCGGCTGCTGCCTGTCTCTGCTTGTCTCGGCTCTCTGCTCTGTGTCTCTCTCCTCTGAGCTTCTCCTCAGGGTGTCCAGTGTCTTTCTTTTATGGGGTTTCAAATGCCCATGCTGATGTGTTATTTCCTGTTTCAACATCCTGTTTTTGGACACCCACGCATATGCATCTTAAGGTCCCCAGGGTCACTTCCACTTCTGCCCAGAAATGACCTCCAGTGGCAGTATATCATAACAGAAGTGCTTTAATACAGCTAAAGCAGAATGCTGAGTTGGAATCTGAGTCATAGAGCAACCACTTGAATTTGTCAAACCATGATGATTGGAAGGACCTTTTGAAATTTTGTTTTCCAAATGTCTGGGCTGATTCGGTTCTGTCAATAATTTGATCTGGACACTTGGATTTTTTGATACAATGCTGGTTGTTTGTTCAGACTAGAAGTTGTTGAGGTGGGTACTTCTGTTTCTGTGCTCCTCTCGCATACAACTCCTTGCTCATGCTTTTCTTCATCTCCACTTTCTTGTAGCTCACTTCTCCTTTTGTTGTAAACCATTTTGTTATCTGTGCCTCTGCTGGTGTCAATTGATCGGACGTTCTTTTAGACATTACGGTCATTGAATTGAAAATCCGCAGAATACAGTATCAAAAAATCAAGTACCTCCTATGACTGAAATCTTTAAGATTCCGTCAAAACCAAATCTACCTTTAGAATCAAGTGAACTTGAAAAAGCATAAGGAATGCTTTATATTTATATGAATGAATTATATAAAGGTTTCACTTAAAGTTTTGGTAATCAATTAACAGAACTATTGATAATGAAGTGTTTGCAAGGAGAGGAAGTTAATAGGTACACATCTTCATCATATCCATTCATGCTGGCTAATGTTTCCTGCTCCATTAAGGTACCCATTCCTATTCAAATAAGAGTCAGTTATGGAAATAGACCTTTCCTGAGTCTCTTTGTATAAGATAAATCATGTATTTCCAAAACAACCATGCTCGTTGGGAATCAAAGATAACTAGAGGTCAAGGTTTTTTCCTTTTGTTTTATCAAATTGAAATCGAGACTCTGGATAGGTCATTTATACACCCATGAACTAGCAAAAATAATTGAAGGGGATAATTGGTTTATTTACTATTTCTTTAATCTTAAGCTTTTTGCAGGATTTTTCAAAAAAATAAGGAACACATATTAGCAAATTATTGG
>VCCN01006885.1:2410115-2420684 GCA_006491835.1 Architeuthis dux | reverse complement strand
CCGATGGTTCCCCCCCCCCTTCGGTAAATAAGAAGTAAGTTTGGTAATTCACTGCATTTAACGAACATCGTTCAGTAAATCCCAAACCAATTCAGTTGCCCCTCCTTCTATTTTCGAGCTTACCTCTTTACGCAAATGACTAATGTTATGTACCGTTCTATAAAATATGAAGTAAAAACAATTGTACTTACCTTGCTCATCTTGAGAGAATTCTTGGAAGAGGTTACATTACTTTGTAAACAAAAAACTTACGATACGTAAAGCCTAAATGTAGACACTACTTAAATTGGAAGGTCCACTTCCCAAAAATAATAGTAACATTATAGTTACATTTTTAATAGAACTTCCCCCAGTAAATAAGTACAAAGTTCTTTATGGTCAACGTGTCCTGCGCATTTATTGAACTTTGTTCAGTAAATCCAAAGTCAGTTTGGATGTATCCACGAGTTCATTAAAGCCGAAATATATATTATATAAAGGTTTGTTATAGCGAGGGTTTACTGTATTGTATAAATTATCTTCAGGCTATGTGTACAAGGTATATATGAAGCATAAATGTTTTTTGTGTTATGACTTGGCCCCATCCCCAAGATATCTCATTATGTATATGCAAATATTCCGAAATCCGAAACACTTCTGGTCCCAGGGATTTTGGAAAAGGGATAATCAAAGTATTATTAACCCTTACTTTATGAAAATATGCATATGCATTTCAAATACTGAATTACCTCACTTATATGTCTCTTTACCTAGCCTCATATTTGGACTTACCTCCTTTGGATTTGAAGTCTGGCATCAGTAATAAAATGTAATATAATCTACTCCATTTATATTATAACAACTAGTAATCTTGTAATCATTAAAACATCCAAAACAAATTTCACGAATAAAAGATTAAGTATAATTCAACATCTAAAAATATCTAAACCTGAGTTAAAAACATTAGATTTAAATCCAACAAATTCTGACATCGAAATGCAACTAAAAACATATTGATTGAAAGCACACAACATACAAGGCATTTCATCACTGCCAACATGAATCATCAGGTTACTTTTTAGAACACTTGCATGTTAAAGTTTGGGTTTAAAGGCTATAGCTATGATTTTTGCATCACATACTTTTTAACTATTATCTTCTACAACACACTGATACAGATAATATTTTCCATCTTTTGTGATTATAAAGTGTTCAAAAACTGCCAACTTTGTTTAAAACTCTTTTTGCCATTGTGAATTTGTGCAAGGGGTTTAAAGTCCATAAATATGGAATGTTTTGAAATTTGCAAAGAATTTGAAATCAGTCTTCAATGTAAACTGAAATATATTCTGATAAGAAAAATAGGTTCATCGAATTAGTATCTGTAATTAGAAATTTTAATGTATCATATAACAATTTAGATTTAGTCAGCATCGGTACATTCGGTACATTTTTACCAACTCTGACTCCGACAATACAATAATGGCTTCCTACTCCAATAGCACGATTCAACTCTGACTCCACAAATGGATCTTATTGGCTGATCTTAAATTTCCAGAGTTTCGAAAAGTATTTTTTCCCAATAATACAACCATAGACTTTTTCTGAAAGGTTCATAATTTCATATTGATGTTTATATTACTCATTTTTTCACATCTGTTAGAAGTATGAAAAATTATTGTAAAATGTAAACATAGCTTATTACTTGAAAAAAAATTAACTTTTCGTTCCCTCATCCTTGAGAAAATGCAAGATTCAATGAGATCATTATATTTCAAATTCAATGTGGTTTGCTTTTGTATGACATAGTGATTTTTGTCCGATTTCAATGTCTATGCTTGAAATGGTAACAATTAAATCTGGCTAAAATTGTGTTTGATGGTAATTCATTAGCGAGTGACTTTGCTGGTCATGGTAGTAACTGCTAATTATCTTTTGTGAAGTCTGTCTGTTGGTAGCCGAGAATTGTAATTGTCAAACAATTTGTAAAATATTTGCGGGTTCATTTGTGATAAATTTTCATTCCAAATGGATTCATTCGTGAAAATCTTCTAATATTTACAATTCAACCAAAATAAAGCAAATGATGCATGAACATATGGTCTTTAATAATACCTCTTTTTCTTTTACAGATTTTAACTGTGGTGGGAAACAAATGATCTCTCCTGATAGACATATGTAAAAATTGTATAGAGAAAGTGGGACCATTGATTCAGTATTGAATATGAAAATACGTAATCAAGATAAATAATATTACTGAGTTTGTGAAAGTGTTGTGTATGGCATAGAAAGTTGAAAACATCCATAGTAAAAAGCACAAGTGAAATGTGATTATTTGTATTTTACAATACTCATATTAAAAGCACATTTGCAAAAAAACACTAAAAATAAGCAATATTTATGAACATTGTGTCAATATGAATATTAAAAGTTCTCATTCGAACCTGAACATGTAAGCACACAGAGAAAAAGCATATTCATGTAAAATGTGTGGAAAAGAATTTTCAAAGTTTTTACATTTAACAAATCACATGCAAACACACACTCAAGCGAAGCGTTTTATCATGTGAGGTTCAGCATTTTCAGACAATTATTCTTTAAAACAACACTAATGAACACATACTGATGAGAAACCAGTGTGTGGATTGGCATTTTCATAGAGTGGAAATTTATAAAATCACATGAAAACACACACTAGAGAGGAACCATATTCATGTGAAGTGTATGGTTTAACATTTTCATGGGAGTCAAATTTGAAAATTCACGTACAAACGCACATTGGAAAAAAGCCAAATTTATGTGGAGTTTGTGGTTCAGCATTTTCACAAAATTCATCTTTTAAAAACACTACTGAATACACAGGTGAGAAACCATCTTCCTGTGAAGTGTGTGGATCAATATTTCAGAGTTTAGATTTGAAAAGACACTGGGGAGAAACCACATCCACAAACCAGAGAGAAGTCATATTCTTGTGATGTTTTGATCAGCATATTCATGCAGTTCAAGTTTAAAATCATACATTTGGGGAGAAACAGTATTCATGTGATGTCTGGATGACGAATAAGTTTAACAATATACTACCGAAAAACACTGGAGAAAATCCATATTCATGTGACTTATGTGAGTTGGCCTTTATATCAAATGATTCTCTATAAAAAACACCTACAGCTACACTCAGGAGTGAAACCAGATTCATGTGAAGTTTGTGGCACTGCATTTTTTCAGAATGCCAATTTAAATATGCACCACACAACTCACACTGGAGAAAATCCTGTAATGTGTGAATCAGCCTCTTCACAAAGTTCAAATTTGAAAACACACACTGGAGAGAAACCATATTCATGTGAAGTGTGTGGTTTATCTTTTTCAATAAAATCAAGTTTAAAAGATCATATTCTAACTCACACTAGAGAAAAGCTATATTCATGTGATGTGTGTGGATCAGCATTTTCACGGGACTCAGCTTTAAAGACACACTATGTAAAGCACACAGGAAAACAAGGATATGCATGTAAAGTGTGTGGATCAGCATTTTCTTCTAGTTCAGAGTTAAAAAGTCACATGAGAGCCCACACTGATGAAAAACCATATTCATGTGAAGTGTGTGGTTCAGCATTTTCCTCTCGTTCTGGGTTAAAAAGTCACATGAAAATCCACACTGGTGAAAAACCGTATTCATGTGAAATTTGTGGTTCAGCATTTTCTCAAATTTCAAATTTGAAAAGGCACAGGAAAACACACACTGGAGAGAAACCATATCGATGTGAAGTGTGTGGTTTAGCCTTTTCATTAAAATCAAGTTTAAAAGATCATATGCTCACTCACACTGGAGAAAAGCCATATTCATGTGATGTGTGTGGATCAGCATTTTCACGAGGATCAGCTTTAAAGATACACTATATAAAACATACTGGAGAAAAGCCATATCCATGTAAAAGGTGCAGATCAACATTTTCATCTAGTTCAGAGTTAAAAATACACATGAGAACCCACACTGGTGAAAAACCATATTCATGTGAAGTGTGTGGATCAGCCTTTTCGCAGAGTTCAAATTTGATAACACACATGAAAACACACACTGGAGAGAAACCATATTCATGTGAAGTATGTGGTTTAGCCTTTTCCTTAAAATCAATTTTAAAATATCATATGCTAACTCACACTGGAGAAAAGCCATATTCATGTGATGTGTGTGGTTCAGCATTTTCACGAGGCTCTGCTTTAAAGACACACTACGTAAAACACACTGGAGAAAAAGCATATCCATGTAAAGTGTGTGGATCAGCATTTTCATCTAGTTCAGGGTTAAAAAGTCACATGAAAGCCCACTCTGGTGAAAAACCATATTCATGTGAAGTGTGTGGTTCAGTATTTTCAGAGATTTCAAATTTAAAAAGACACATGAAAACACACACTGGAGAGAAACCATATTCATGTGAAGTTTGTGGATTAGCATTTTCACAAAGCTCAGATTTAAAGATACACTACATAAAACATACTGGAGAAAAACCATATCCATGTAAAGTGCGGGTCAAAATTTGCATCTAGTTCAGAGTTAAAAATTCACATGAGAGCCCACACTGGTGAAAAACCATATTCATGTGAATTGTGTGAATCAACCTTTTCACAGAGTTCAAATTTGATGAAACACATGAAAACACACACTGGAGAGAAACCATATTCATGTGAAGTGTGTGGTTTAGCCTTTTCATTAAAATCAATTTTAAAATATCATATGCTAACTCACACTGGAGAAAAAGCATATCCATGTAAAGTGTGTGGATCGGCATTTTCAACTAGTCCAGGGTTAAAAAGTCATATGAAAGCCCACACAGGTGAAAAACCATATTCATGTGAAGTGTGTGGTTCAGCATTTTCAGAGATTTCAAATTTAAAAAGACACTTGAAAACACACACTGGAAAGAAACAATATTCATGTGAAATTTGTGGATCAGCATTTTCACGAAGCTCTAATTTAAAGATACACTATGTAAAACACTGGTGAAAAACCATATCGATGTGAAGTGTGGTTTAGCATTTTCAGAGAATTTACAAGAGAAGCCGCATATTTACATGAGTTCTGGGTTAAAAAGTTATATGAGCACAAACTGAAGAGAAGCGGTTTTCAAGTAATATGTGAGGATCAGCATGTTCCATTGCTCAATTTTAGAAATACACTACTGAGCCCATCCAGGAGAAAACCATATTCATTTACAACCAAGTCATGTTAAAACACTAGAAAGAAAGCTTATTCATGTGAAGTGTGTGCATTAGCGTTTTCACATTGTTCTAGTTTAAAAAGATGTGATAACATACACAAGAGGAAAACCGTATTCATGTGAAGTGCATACATCAAATTTTCACAGAGTTGACATGTAAAAACTTGCATGCAAACACGCACTAAACTGTATTCATGTGAAGTGGGTGAATGGGTATTTTCATGGATTCCAAATTTAAAAAGTCTTCTGTAAATACAATTGAGAGAAACCATATTCATGTGATGTGTATGGTTCAGCACTTTTAGTTAGTTCAGGGTTGATGTAAAAGTGAGTGGGTCAGCATTTGTATGAAATATGTTAAGTGACATTTTCTACTAATTCAGGTTTAAAAGGACACATACATACACACTGGAGTGGTGACATATTCAAGTAAATGGAATTAAAATTGAAAAATACACAAATGGACACACTGGAGAAAATAAAAGGTAGTCATGAAAATGTGAGGATTAACTATGAGTGCTTTATCTAGTATACTGTTTGAGTGAAAAGCTCTTAAAGTAGGTGTCGTCTGGTTACGTTTTGAATTTTTGGCCATTTTCATAGCCTTATTGGAGGGAAAGTACATACGATACAGCTGAACTGATTACATTTTTGAATTCTACAGAAGTTAGTTTTGAAATTAAAAATCTATGGGCTATCATAGACACAGATCTATTATGGGTGATTTTGATATGGAATGACCCTCACTTGTAACAAAGTTTCAGTGCAAATAAATCCATTTTTGAAAGTCTTATCAACAATTCCATCATAATCTTTGCAAGAAATAAAGTTATTTTCTTTTTCTAAAAAGAGATCAGATATTTTTAAAAAATATTGTAATATGTTTAAGTGTATAAAACTTGAATAAAAACATTTTAAAGTTTTATTTTGTGTTTGCTGCAAGTTATTTGCTTTCCATGAATTTTCTCTTCAATCCTCTGCTGTATATTCATGGTTTTCTCTCATTATTTCCTTAGACAAATAATTATTCAACAACACACCAAATAGTAGCCTCACACAAAAAAGCCAAAAGTGCTAATTCAAATTAATTGAGGTAACAGGTTACAACTTTTTAAAATTTAAAAATGAAGCTTTATTTACTGACAGCATTATTAGTACTGAGCAGTGTATATTTATGTTGCTTAAGTTCATACCAATGATTTTCTTAATTTTGATACGAAGGCCGATTGATAAATAAGGTCTCCAATCTGTAAAACAAGTTTTAGACCAGATAGAATAATGAAACTGGTATCAAAATGAAGTAAATTTATTTCTCTTCAAAATTACCAGTTTATTTTTCAAATGGGCCACACCAAATCCCAGTCATGGTTTTGAAAAACCTATCATCTGAGATATCGCCAATATTGGCAAAGTTATTTAACCATTGACTCAAAGAGAGTGTTTGCCTAGTTTATGGAAGATATCTTCCATTTTTCAAGTCTTCAAGAACTACGGGGAGCGCTCATCTCCAATACAATACAGGCCAATCAATCTAATGTGCAAGCTATTTGAATCAATCCCGAACAAACATGTTATTAGCCACCTGAATAATCTCAACCTTCTTAGTGATGCACAATATGTTTTTTTGGACTTCCAGGTCTACTGCTGAGGATTAGTAATGCACTGGATGGTAGCTATGATGCCCGTGTTATTGCCTTGGAGATATCCAAGGCATCTGACAAGGTTTGGCACAGAGGTTTACTTTATAAACTCACCAGCCATGTCATAATTGGTAGAGTTCTTTCCACCATCAAATCTTTCCTATCAGAAAGTATTACGGTTGTAGTGAATAGCCAGTCTTCAGAGGTTCATGAAATTAATGCAGGGGTCTCCCAAGCATCCATCTTGGCAGCCTACACTTTTCCTTTTGTTTATAAATGATCTACTCAATCATGTATTCAGGCCTTTTATAGACTTATATGTTGATGACAGAATACTTTATGGTCTTACTTCTAAAAGCATGAGCTGTCTGGAAGTAGTATCAAATCTTTCCAGTGAAATTACTGTGATTAGTCCTGGCGCTGCGATAAGGCCCCGTAGGAATTTTTGAGTTGACTAATGGAACCAATTGGACATGCTAGATGGACATTCAGTGAGTAAAAATAATTTGGGTAGACATTCCTGATCAGTTGCAAAATAGTTTTTTTCCATATTTTCCATATCACTGTGGTGCCCTAGTCAAAAGAAAAAGATTTCCATAAAATATGCGCATATTGCATATCGTTGGAAAGGGGATTTCATGCTGAGTAATGTTTACAAAGGAACCATATGCCCCCAGAGCAAGTCATTTTGAGATATTTACAATCAGATGTCATAGACTGTTGTTTTAAAATTAAACACCTGTGTGGACTGATAGCTATAACATAGGGGAGGTAATTGTTGATGGATCCACTCCAAAATTTATGCACTTTTTCTGTTTCTTTTGCCCACTCTTCCATAATAATTCATTGAGAACTTTTAGAGACATTGTGTGGACAGCCAGAGAACCTTTGATGCTATTGCTTTCTACAGAATTTCATTGAAATTCATTGAGATATTGTGTGTACATACTGAGACACTTTGAAGATATTTTGTGCTATGGACAGATAGCTACAATCTATTCCACAAAGATTCATTGAAATTCATTAACTTTTGGAGATATCGTGTCGATAGACACACAACTTTTGTGGTTGCCGACAGTTAGGTAGAAGATAGAAGAAACAATGGTGCATGGATCTGCTCCAGAATTTCTTAACTTCTTTCGTAGCCTATTGCCCACCCTTCTATCAAATGTCATGGAAATTCATTCCGAACTTTTGGAGATGTCGTGTGGACAGAGAGACGAAAGGAACAGCCAATAAATCGTTCTGATTTTAAATTTTGATATTGTTCTTTCCGTCTATCTGTCCACATGGTATCTCAAAAGTTCTAGCATGATAGAAACCTTCTCGATCAGTAAAAAGATCCTAACACCTAAAGCACTATTATAACTAGTGACCAATTTAGCATAAACTTACATTGCATATTGATCTCCCCACTAAAAACCTGTTTTGGAGGGGAATTTTAAAAAAACAAAGAAAATGTCCCTACTCATTGAGGGGGAGTGTGTGTGCACAATTTCAAGTTTCTACTATGAACGGTTAGGGCTAGGCGAAGTCCGGATACATAGTTAGATATACGGTGAAGCGAAACTAGTATTTGGACACTTACAAAATATTCATTTAATATACTTCCGATGCTCACATTTACTTTAAATTCACACAGGTGATGTATATGAATATGTGAATAAATTCACACAGGTGCTATAAAATTGAGAATTACTAAGAAAAAATACATATTTCCAAACATATAATGCAGAATAAAATATAAACAAAAATGACGGTGGAAAAAAGTATTGGGCCACATTAATTTCATATTTTAATACTTAGTTGCATAGTCCCTATTTGCAATTACTGCTAGATGTTTTTCGTAACCCTTCACAAGCCGCCCGCAACATTCTTTTGAAATCTTAGCCCTCCCTGCAAAAGACCTTCAAATCAGTAATGTTTCTGGGGGTCCCTCTGATGAATTCGAACTTTCAAACATCGCCATAAATGTTCAATTGGATTCAATTCAGGAGATTGACTAGGCCACTGAAGCATCTCTACAGTGTTCTGAACAAAGCTGTATGCTTTGGGTCGTCACCGTGTTGAAAGATCCAACCTTCATCAAGCTCCAGCTGTTTCACCGATGAGAACATATTAGCTTCAAATATACTCTTATATATCGCCCCATTCATGGTTACTTCAATCATGAGAAGTGCCCCCGTACCATTGAAAGTGTAATACCCCCAAACCATGATAGGCCGGGGGCCAGCAGGGCCTACCGTGCACCCCCTACGTGATTCTGCTTTTAGGGTACCAAAATGTTCCTTAGGATGTTCTCTTTCAGAAAAAAGATGTTCCCAAGAAAGAAGTTGGGAAGAACTACCTCATTTGCATAAAACAAAATGGTCGCCAGCATGCACCAACAAAACAAAATTTCATATCTCGTCTCCCAGTTGATATATTTGAGTACTTTAAAAGGCTAAATCTTGGGTTTAAGACATGAGGAATTTAAAAAATCCGCTTTATTTTACCCTAAAATCTTAATTTATAGATATTTCAGGATTTTACAAGGAAGTGTCAAGTATACTTTATAGACAACATTGTGGATATAGTTAAAGAAGGAGATGTAGTGTCTCGCAGTGTCTTGTGGGAGTCTCACTGAAAGGGAAAGATGAAACAAAGGACAAAGACAAATGTGATGCTTACTGATCGCCGTCAGCGAGAGGACTGTTGTAGTCTTACTTCCGAGAGGTCTTCTTTATTTTTCCCGGTCTGCCGGGGACTAACTTCCGCTTTATGGGTTTGTGGCAAGGGAAGTAACTTTGCTCCCTTGCGCAGCCTGGCAGGACATCACAGGAGATATATACATATATATATATATGTCGTTGGAAAGAGAATTTCCTCAGCTTTCCAACGGTGTATGTTCCCAATATGTATATGTTGGGCTCAAAGAGTTACAGCCTAAAACGTAAAGCTAAGTATTCAGCATTTTACGATGAAAACTTCAAGTACACAGTCCAATGTCTATGGACTGTGGAATTAATTTCTGATTGTGGTATATACATATACATATTGTTAGAAAGAGAATTTCCTCGGCTTTATAACGCTGTATGTTCCCAATTTGTATGTGTTTGGCTTAAAAGGTTACAGCACTAGGCGTGAAGCTAAGTATTCAGCATTTTACGATGCTCACAGTCCAAATCTATGGATTGTGGAATTAATTCTTGAGGTAAATATCTATATCTATATATCGTTAGAAAGGGAATCCTATTAGCTTCCCAACGCTGTCTACTTGTATCTGTTGGGTATGAAAAGTTACAGCGAAATTTCCCCCGGTTTGCCTCGCGCATGACCAGGGACTCATTTCCGTTTTAGGGGTTTGTGGCAGGGGACGCTTTATGGGTTGGGGACTCACTTCCGTTTTAGGGATTTGTGGCAAGGGAGGTAACTCGTGGTATTTGCTCCCTTGCGCAGCCTGGCAGGACATCACACCACTCCCCTCTTCATTAAGGAGGATGTGAGGTCCTTCTCTTTGTGTTGTGGGCTGTGTTGTTTGTTTTTGTGTAGGTTGATGGTACGTCTTTGTGGGGGACGCCTTTATTTTAGGACATGCTGGGGGTTTGCTGTTGTAGGAGCCTAAACGTCCTATGTGTGCATGTGGAACGTTTGCTTTATTTCCATGCTTACTCCCTTCCCCCTTTTTTGTTTTCACACAGCTCTAACGGTTTCTTTCTTGTTTTGTAATCACCCGGGTCCAACAGTTCTGC
>VCCN01006885.1:2380821-2394005 GCA_006491835.1 Architeuthis dux | reverse complement strand
TTTTTCTTTCACGAATTCTCTTATTTCTTTTTATGTGTGCCCCTTTTTAACATTGAGGGTGTGAAGGTGTGAAAGTTTACAATCGGTAACGCACCTTCACTACATTTTTTTAAATCTGACGATGATTTTAAGATATTTTGGTTTGACGGGGCCATAAGACGGTAGCCATTTCAAATGGTTTAATGGGTTTTGTTTTCATTATTGTGTTAATATCTGATCAATATATTGTATAATTATACTTTTTAGAGCCTTTGTGTGAGTTTTTTGGTTTGACGAGCACAATTTCCAGTTACCTTTGGCTTCATTTTTTTCCAGATAGTGGTGGTTTACTTAGGAGGTACGGCTTACATGTGTTAGCTCATTCTACAATGTTTGAATTTTAATTTTTTTAGGGATGGGGTTGATACTATTAAAGAAACGAAACAGAAGATTTTAAAATTTGAATAATTTTACATTTTTTAGGGTTTATCGAGTCTAATGTTGAAACTGAAAATAGCCATTTTATAGCCAACCGAAATTAGGCTATATTGTCGGAAATAATTTTGTTACCATACAAGTATTCTTGGGGGGGTGGGGGGAGATCCGAAATCCAAAGAAATAAATGTTTCCCCTGGAAGCGGTCAGGATGGAAGAAGCAAGTGAAATCCTCTTACTTTGTCTGTTGACGTTGGTGTGTGTAACATTTGTTTGCAAAAAATTTACCGCTTTCCACGACTTCTTCCGGGGTCTCTTGACATAACCTGACAGGAGTGGAATGAAAATCACTCTCTGTCTGGAGGGGTGTGTGTGCGTAATGAACGCGATTTCAAGGGCAGACAATAAGCGCCTTTTTCTTCAGATGACATACCTTTTTATATATTTTAGTCCAAGAGCAATCACTCACGTTAACACATCTCGCTTTCTTCTTTTTCATTTCTGATATTTTTAAATACACATGCAAATCTATCCCAGTGTAACCCACTAGTCTCTACTAACAGCAGCTCTGTGTGCATGCACCTTCTTATATGAGGCAATCGACAAGTTGCTGAGATGTCGCCACCTATGAAATGCTGGTCACCTCTCTACTGTCCAGTATGTCTCACAAAACGGCCACATCTATCCTTAATCTTCAAGATCTTTTGAAGAGTGAACAGCATCAAACAGACTTTTGTTGTCAATTATACATTTGATTCTAGCTCAAGAATGTGTAATTTCTCTCAATATATTCGCTACATAAACAACCGCTTCCGCACAGTCGAGAAGGGACAAAGCTTCTGCAGAGATAGTTGACTTCACGACTCGTCACACTTTTCTACTCTGCCAATAAATCGGACGAGATCTAGTTGAGTCCCTGAGAAAAATAATGAAATCTCCTTGCGCACCCCTATCAGGAAGGTTGGTAAATGATGCATCAGAATAGCACTCCAAACAACATGTTTCAATAGAATTTAACTTTGGGAATACTATTCTCAGATGATCTCACATCTCACATGCAAAATCAATTTGTTGAGATGCAGTAAGTCTCCAACAGTAGCCTTACTATATGACACACTTAAATCGCAAGTTTTGAAAACTATATCTAGTCTGGTATGAGTAGCAATCCAATTCAGTTGTCCCAGTAAAGCTCAATATTCAGTCTTCTCACTGTGTGATAGTTCACTCATTTTTAAGGCATCTCATTGATGTTAATGTAGACGCATATTGAATTTGATCAACTGTAACGCCATCGTCAATGGTAAAAACATTGAGTCCAACATATTTAAAAGAGTTTGATGCCAAGTTTCCAATGGAGAACAGGTCATATATCCTTCTGATAACACACTTCTCAAAGGGTTTAGTTCCTGCCCACAGGAAATCATCTACGTAAATGCATATGATGCCTTCAAATCTGCCCTCATTATACAGTGCAAACAACGATGGATCAAGGGAGCACATCTGAGCTGATAATGCAATCAACTTGCTCTTCACTCACATATACCAAGCCCTCGCTGCATCGCATAAACCAAACGCTGACTTTTTTGACTGCCACCAATTCCCATTGAAGTATTCAGGTGGAGGCTTTAAATAAATGTTGTGATCAATCTTATTTCCCTGCAGGTAAGTTGCTTTTGCATCCACTCTGTGAACCTGCCATTGTTTAGAAGCAGCTAAACATGTAGTCAAATGTACTGATTCCTTCGAACAAGTTGGAGAATCCTTTCTTGAACATAATGTATCCTCTTCAAATCCATGTGCCACCAATCTTGCTTTAGTGACAGTCTTGCCATCCTTAATCTTCTCTGTTACCACCCAACACACATTTATCACTTGCTGTCCCGCTTCCTCCACCTTGTCGTATACATCATTGTCCTGTTTTCCACATCGTCAGGAACAAAAGACCAATCATTCAGATGATTTAAATTAATCCAAGCAACGGAAGCATTGGAGTTATGCTGAATATTGTAGTAATTGCTATATTTTCCAGTTGATTTTCCTGCTCTGCTTATAATTTTACCAGACACCAACTCACCAGTATCAGAATTCACACCTTGTATTCGCTGACCTACTCTGATTTTATTTGTCCCACTATGAGCATTGTAATCACTTTCATGAGAAACTATAACTTCCTCTCCAACTACATCATTAACTGTAATTTCTTAAGAAATGTTGTCATCATCATCATCCTCTGGAGAGTAATGATCTTCTGTAGAATCATTCTGCTGTTCATTACAATTTGAAACACCACTTGAGTCAGATTTAACATAAGTATCATGAATAGCGACAAGTGTGAACTCTGACGTATATACCCCCATTGCAAACTAATTTCCATCACGGTCCATGACATTCCTTTCTATCATTTCTTTTATAGTACACCTCATTGCCATTTGTTAAAGTCTCAGCAGGGGTATCTTCTCACTGGATTAACAACAAAGAAATTCTTGTCTCGCCACTTGCATTGCATTCAAATTATCTCTCACCATTATTAATGAAGAAACTTGCTCCAAAGCAGGGAGATGGCTTTGAATGACATCAGGAACAGCAAGATTGAATCCCAAAACTAACTGATTAGGTAAAAATCCAGAGAAATTTGACAGAGCATTATGAGAAGCCCAATAAAGTGCAACATCAGTATTACACAAAGTATCAGTAATTATCTTACTAACCATATCACCAATTACAGCATTTAGTCATTTGCAAACGACATTACTCCAGGGACTTTCAGCTGTCGTGGTCATTATTTTTATATTAAATGTTTCACCCAACTGACGCATCTCAGTGATGTTGAATTCACAACCATTGTCTGACAACAACTTTTTGGGGACACCAAAGGTTGATATCCAGCCTGAAAAGAAGGCTTTAATTATTGTTTTTAATTGTTTGTCATGGTAGCCAGATCAATAATAACTAGGAAATACAATTTCCACCATACCGTTAAATCCATAGAGACTGTTTCATTAAATTTTGTTGCCATGGGGATACTTACAATAGGACGAGGATTGGGTTTTTTGTACTTCATGCAAATATCACACAACTGACTTGCCAAATTTATTTATTTTTCTAGCTTGGCATTTTTCAACAAACTTATCAATTTTTCCGCAGTAGGGTGTCCGAATTGTTTGTGCAATTTCAAAGCAACCTTCTTTACATCAGCATCAGTAGATAGCATAACAGTAGCTTGCACAACAGTAGCTTGCACTTCTCAGCCTAGTCGTAGGGATAATGGAAGAATGTAATGGCCTGAAGTAGTTTTCACAAGTTTAATTTTCTCCACACCAATCTGGATAATATCATTATCAAAATTCCACAACATTTTTGCTTTCTACATTGATTTACAGCTCATTAAGAGAGGGATATTACACTCCACAATATCTATAGTAATATTAGCACTTAGATTTCCAATCCAACATGGGAGAGTCAAATGCTTCAATGATGAGAAGGTGTTACCGTCTCCAAAGGTAGAAGTTGAAGACTGATTACCACAAACCATTGCTGAGCAACCAGTATCCAATACCGCACAAGGCTAGGATCAAAGTGGAGTATCTGTTCTTTGAAACCGCCATGGCCTCGAAGTTCAGAGAACCACGGCCCTTCTGGGGTCCTTGTGGCATGCTCGAATATCTGGGAGAAGTTGCACAGGATATCTTGGCCAGCTGGTCGGGAGGCGATCACCATTAGCATGCTTGGGATTCATCCTGAGAAGCTTTTGACCACTGACCAGCTATCCCAGTCCTTGTGGCATTTGTCTCAGTTACAGGGATTTGAGATTCTCCTCCCTCAAGTCTCTAGTCATGGGGATACCTCACCATTATATCCAAATGGGTTGAGTTTTCTACCACTTCCCAGGTTAGCACCGGTCAACATACTGCAGGCACCACAAGCTCACTGAGCGCTACATGCTCTATAGTATGGTCGGCCACGCCCGCAACTATAATTGCATGTAATCAAGGTGGGAAAAACTGGTTCCAGCTTTACTTCCACATTTGAAATAGTTGATGGCAGATGGTGGTATACTGATTTCAGAGCCAAAAACGCGCTTTAAAATAGCTTTCATGTTGGCATAATTTACCTCATTGATGGCATACATTACCAAATGAATGTCACTCTCTGACAATCTACACAAAGCCAACAACATAAATGCCAGGACGGGATCAGGCAACTGCATTTCTTCATTTTGAAATACATATGCTCAAAGTTGCATGTGAAATCATTGATATTAACATCATCCAATCTCCGTAAATTATATAAATTATGAAAGGCAGTGAACTGCCTCCTACCTTGATCGAGCAAAAACAAGCCAAGTCTTTGCAGTAAAATATCGACACCGTCTTCCTTTTTTAAATCCTCAACGTTTATCTCTGATGATGCTGCTTTAGCTCTACCAGACAAGGACAAATATATCACGGATGCTTGCTTTTTTTGGGGGGGGGTAAGTTCGTGAGGTCACTCCATATCCCTATATCCTGCTTCCAGCTTTCATAACTGAATTCGTTCTCCAATTTAGGCGGCCATTACATAGATGCCATGCTTGAACTATGCTCTGCTACCAAATGTAAACAACACTGTTTCATGAACAGATAAGTGCCTTCGTCTTGAGATGACATCCTTTTATACCTTAGAATCCAACTCATATTAACACTAATGATCAAAACTGCATCAATAATCCTGTTGACGATGTTTACGTGAGCGAAGCACTCTTATCTCTGGTCAGGATTTAAACACAGTAGATTCATATCAGTTCTTCAGGGACCTATAAAAGTTCAATACTCGTCTCGGGTAGAGAATCCATTTTGCTCCTCCTCGCTATGACTGCATTGTAAGTATGAAACTATTTTTTTCCACAATATATTTTTAGCTATACAGTTATTTGGAAAAAATAAAATCTACCCAATTCTATCCATCTTTAAAGTCAGAAAATGGCTACCGTCAGATCAAAGATAGCTGATATTTACATTCATCTTTTCTGGTTTGTAATAATTGCATCAAAACTTTTTAAAAAAATAATCTTTTCTGTTTTGTAATAATTGCAGCAAAACATTTTTTTTTCAAGGGAAAATTGAAAGTAATTAGTGGTCAAGTTTTCAGATCCCTCGTTTCATTTCACATAAAAAGATCATTAAAAATTAATTGATGGATGTCAATAATTTCTTTTGCAAATTAATCCTTAATCATCATAGTGATGGTTTTTTGTCCTAAATATTTGTTGATTTGACTTGGAATGACCCAGCCCATGACTTTTTTATGGCCTGAAAAATCATCTTGGCACAGGATTTCAAGTATATTCTGCTGATTTTATGTACATACTCCCATGATGGAAATCATTTTGTTCATTAAATATCTTCCCAAAGACAATATCTCCTATGTTGGACTGTGTTATGATTTCTGTACAAATTCTCATTGGTAAAATCCCTTATTTATAAGTAAATAAAATGAAACAAATAGAATACTGGAGTGTAATTTAGACGAGGCTGAAATGCTTTGTTTTTATTAAGGGTAGAAATTATCTCCATTCACCTTTTCTTGTTTTGTTAATGTTGTTTACAGGATGGTGGAATAGAAGAACTAGTGAAAGATTTTAAATAAAAAAAACAATTTAATACTGGTATCTTCATTGGATTTTCTACATTTATATTTCTTGCTCCTTGGTAATCACCGGATTTCTATGTGTATAACATGAGAAATTTTATACTCTAATCTCAGTGAAAATAGGGAGCTCGTGCTATACTCGAATGTCTAAGTCAATAAAATTAAGCCCATTTGATGATGGGTGACGCAACATCCCACTAAGAAATATATTTGACTTACGTACCTAAGGGCTACGGGTAGAAAGGATTAACCATAATTTTTGAGTAACACAATATTTATTTCCTTCCTGTAGAACACGTGCAACACAAATACCCTAGAAAAAACTAAAATAATATAACTAAATTCAAAAACAATGACTTCAAATTGAGTGCATAAGGTGTACCTTCTTATTTTATTTGATGAAAGCAAAATAATTATCTTTGCAACAGTACACAACATAAAAATAGTGGGCACTTATTGTAAAAGTGCAGTATTGCAGTACACAAATTTGGAACATCAAAGCAGAAGAACATTTGTGTCTGCCAAACTTTATGCCAAATCAAGTACCTATGTTATACAAAAATCGTGTTATACACAAAGAGTATGGTAATACTTTGCAAGGAAATATAAGATTTCTTTAGATGGCATTAGCATTGCCTTGACTTTATTTGTAGTGATTTTTATCTGTATGCACTAAACTTCTTCCCCCCCTGTCAGTTTATAGTGGTAGTAGTTGCCCAAAGGGAAGGAGATGCTACTAAAAGTGGAGGATGGGGAGCAACAGTTGGCATGTGCACTTTGTATTTAGAAAGCTGGGAACTCACTTGCTGGTCTATCAAAAACACACAGGAGTAATGAATGAAACTCTAACCTTCCTTCCGGGAAAGATTTCTTTAGATGGAATTAGTATAGCCCTGACTTTATTTGTAGCGATTTTTATCTGTGTATGCACTAAATTGCCCCCCCCCCCATGTCGACTGGGCAACTACTACCACTATAAACTGATAAAGGGAAGGAGACACTACTAAAAGTGGGGCATGGGGAGCAATGGTTAGCATGTGCGCTTCGCTGTATTTAGAAAGCTGAGAACTCACTGGTCTATCCAAAACACTGGAGTAATGAAAGCACCCCAACCTTCCTTCCGGGAACGTCTGTCGGGAATAACAGGGAGAAGGGTATTGCTGCAACTTTATATAGTGCCATTTGTAGAAATGTTTGCCTGGTAATAGTGGCTTTCAATAGCTGTATGGTGTAGCAATAGTTCAAAGCTCTGTTACAAAAATACAAGTAACAGCTTTAGGAGACTTTCAATATTTCGTACTATCCACCGTCAAGTACTTGGGTTGGTTTAGCCCAGTGTAGGCTCACAATAGCAGCAGTGTCCTAGTTCTGCTAACTCGCAAATAACATTAGCAGCAGTCTCTCGGTTCTGCTAACATGCAAATTAGTAGGCCAAAAATCCCATCTAGTGTTACTCTGATGTTCCACCAGTGTGGTCTGTGTTCCACTGAGCTGTATAATTCTGAATTTCATGAGGGCATGAATTTGTACATTTGCAAATTCAGTCTTATTCTCTATTAGTTGGATTGCAACCTACCCTTTTCACAAATGGATTTCACCCAGAGGCCTGAAAACAAAGTATATTAACGTGTTATGGTTAAACAGATTTGGACTTTTGAATTGGAAGCACTTGTCATGTTGGCTGAAAGAAAGGCAGATTACATTCATCTCTGTAATTCTAAATATTGGCGATCAGGCTATAGGTTTATTAAAATAAATTCTTTTCAGTCAATATTCAGTAACCTATAACAGAGTTAAACTGTAGATGTTGTTTTTATTTATGTACATTTGAATATGTTTTATGAATTTTGTATTTGTTTTGAAGTTGATGTGTAAATATTGTGTATAGTTGGAGATGCCCAAATAATAATAAAAAACATAACTTTTGAAATGAGATATCATCTTTGAGAAAATAGTTCAATTGGAGCCAGTCTCTCTTCTGCAATTATAGATTTTCCTACTCATTCTTCTCTTGTAAATCGCATATATCACTGAGTGTTTGATTGTAATAAAATCACAGTTTAAAGTAAAATATAATTCTGTAGCTATTGGCATTTTCACACTGTATAAGATTTCTTTCAACAAAATAATTGGAAAACCTTTCTCTTATTATGTTTCCTTAATTTGTCCTCTTCAAAATTATGTAACATTTGAAAGGAAACTCATTATTTACATACAATAACAATCATACATATATGAAGTCATGTGATAATTTTTCCTTTATCTTATTTACTGATTTTATGTCCATATTATGACAAACTGTAGGATATGCTGGAATTCATCAAAACCCAAACTAATTTAATATATCTTTATAATTGCAAAGAACAAATGAGCATATATTTAAAGATACCTCTTCTTCTTTCAGAGATTTCAGCTGTGGTGAAGACTAATGAACTTCTGAAGGCCGTTTGAATTGATCATCAGTTTCTTTCTATTTACAATGTTGAATTAAAAATATGGAAATAAGTAATCAAGTTCAGTTTATGAAAAAACCCTCAGCCAAAAAAGAAACATATTCTCATGAAAAGTGATTTTGGTCTTTTAGAGTGTTTGTACTAAAAACACATTTACAATAAAAAAAAGGGCTATATTCATGTGCAGAGTGTCATGTGACCATTTAAAGGAGTTCACAAAAAAGATAGACATGCAAAAACACATTAAAAAGAATCCCTATTCACATGAAGGAAGTGGATTGGAATTGTGTAGTTCAACATTTACAGAGAGATCACGTAATTTAAATTTAAAAACTCCTATGCAGACTCACACTGGAGAGAAACAATATTCATGCACAGTTTGTGGTTCAGTATTTACTCTGAGATCATATTTGAAAACTCACATGCGTACACACACAAAACAGAAAGCATATTCATGTGAAGTGTGTGATTCAGCACTTTCATCAAATTCAAGTTTGAAAGTACACATGCGATCACACACTGGAGAGAAACCATATTCATGTGAAGTGTGTAGTTTATCATTTTCACAGATCTCAAATTTAAAAAGTCATATGCAAACACACACTGGGAACAAACCATATTCATGTGAAGTGTGTGGCTCATCATTTTCACAGAGTTCAACTTTAAAAACTCACATGCGGACACACACCGGAGAGAAACCATATTCATGTGATGTGTGTGGTTCAGCATTTTCACAGATTTCAAATTTAAGAAAACACATGCGGACTCACACTGGAGAGAAACCATATTCATGTGAAGTGTGTGGTTCATCATTTTCAGAACGTTCGCATTTAAAATCTCACATAAGGCGACACACTGGAGAGAAACCATATTCATGTGAAGTGTGTGGTTTAGCATTTTCAATGAGTATAAGTTTCAAAATTCATATGCGAACACACACTGGTGAGAAACCACATCAATGTGAAGTGTGTGGTTTATCACTTTCACAGAGCTCACATTTAAAAAGTCATATGCAAACACACACAGGAGAGAAACCATATTCATGTAAAGTGTGTGGTACAGCATTTTCACAGAAATCAAATCTAAAATTTCACATGCGGCAACACACTGGAGAGAAACCATATTCATGTGAAGTGTGTAGTTCATCATTTCCAAAGAGTTCAACTTTGAAAACTCATATGCAAACACACACTGGGTTGAAACCATATCCATGCAAAGTTTGTGGTTCAGCATTTACATCAACAGCACATTTAAAAAGACACATGCGGATACACACAAAAGAGAAACCATATTCATGTGATGTGTGTGGTTCAGCATTCTCACTAAATTCAAGCTTGAAAAATCACATACGAACACACACTGGAGAGAAACCATATTCATGTGAAGTGTGCGGTTTATCTTTTTCACAGAATTCATCTTTAAAAACCCATATGCGGACACACACTGGTGAGAAACCGTATTCATGTAAACTGTGTGCCTCCTCGTTTTCAGAGAAATCACATCTGAAAACTCATATGCAAACACACACTGGTGAGAAACCATATTCATGTAAAGTGTGTGGCTCATCATTTGCACAGAAAGCAACTTTAAAAGCTCACATACGGACACACACTGGAGAGAAACCGTATTCATGTGAAGTGTGTGGTTTATCTTTTGCACAGAGTTCATATTTGAAATCTCACATCCGGATACACACTGGTGAGAAACCATATTCATGTGAAGTTTGTGGCTCAGCATTTACACGGTCATCAATTTTAAAAAGACACATGCAGACCCACACTGGAGCCAAACCATATTCATGTAAGGTGTGTGGCTCAGTATTTTCAAGGAATCATACTTTAAAAACTCATATGCGGACACACACTGGAGAGAAACCATATACATGTGAAGTGTGTGGTTTATCATATTCACAGAGTTCAGTTTTGAAAAATCATATGAGAACACACACTGGAGAGAAACCATATTCATGTGATGTGTGTGGTTCAGCATTTTCAGTAAATTCAAGCTTGAGATCTCACATGCAAACACACACTAGAAAGAAACCATATTCATGTGAAGTGTGCGGCTTATCATTTTCACCTAATTCAAATTTAAAAACTCATATGCGGACACATTCTGTAGAATGACCATATTCATGTGAAGTAATGTTGCCCAGCATTTTGAAGGGATTAATTTGTTAAATTTCACATGCAATCACACTGACAAAAACCATAATCATACGCAATTTATAGTTTTTAACTTGAAAAATAGACATGCCAACATAGTGAACAGTATCCATAGTCATCTGACATGTGTGGATTAGTTCAATATTTGCAACAGTTTACCAAAGGATTTCATCATAGTTGTTAATCACTATCTTCAAAGATAGGAAGAGAGACTATGAATTTGAAATAGTATTGCTTCACCTGCACACTGGAAATAGAAAGGCTTGCCTTTGACACCTCAATGTGAGCTACTGCTAATCTGAACTTGGATCATATGTAGAATAAGTCACCCCAAATTTGATCCAAGTCATTTATAAAAACACAGACAAATGAAAAAAAAGGGAAAAGAATTTTGAATGTTATAAAATCTTATATATCAATTGCCTTTTCTTTCATGCATACTTCTGTAATACTTATATTGTCATTGAAAATAATAAGTAACTTTAACATTTGAAGAGAGATGCAGATACACTCTGAAATGTGCGGTTTTCATTAGTGCCTGTTTTAATGTAGTACAATGGTTAAGCTATTGCTCTACAAACAAATGTAACTAAGTATAACCCGAATAAAAAGCACATTAAATTATTATAAATCCTTGAACACTGCAGAAAACTTGGGATCAAATTAACCACACTGTTCAAGGTATTGTTGTATTAAACTGTTGAAAGTCAGACACCTGTGATTATAAATGCTTATCACTCATAATTTGACTGCAAAATGTAATGTTTACTGTTTCAGCATATTGGTTTCCAGTATTTTAACTGGAAATTTACATTTCAACTTTCAATAAAATTTTGTTTAGCATTCTTGTTTGTATTTTTTTTTATTTCAGGTGATTCTTTCCAAGAAATTGTTATTATTAATGATATTGGCTACTTGACAGTCAAAAGGAAGTTACTATAAAATAGTGATGTCATATTACACTGTTCAACGTGTTAATTAAATCATGTAGTTGCCTATAAGAAGAATTTATATTTTGAAAAGTTGTAATCTTAGGTTTAAGGAGCTGAAATGATACAATCAAATTTGATTGCTTTGTGATACTATAGTGTGGCCAGGGGTTAATGGGATTAATAGTAAAAAGAGATATTTGAAAATCCCTAAGGAGAATACTTTTGTTGAGAAATGCACTAGATTTTACAAGTACATAAGTATTACAGTGAACGTTATATAACAAATTATGAAAGCCTGAATTTGCTGGTTATCAAAATGTATACTTTCCTTGGGGACTAGAGGAACAAAAACAAACTTATCAGAAATATTAGTTGAGAAAGGTTAAATAGCAGAAATGGGAAGATATTTTGAACTGAAACAAAACCAAGGGGTCGTCTGTACGAAACCATTGTCAGAATCTTGGGATTTGTTGTTGTCTTATCGATTTCAAGGCGATGGAGAAAAATGTAAATCTCTATTCAAACTTAATATTTTTCTGATTTTGGTTTTTTCTTTTGAGTCTGTTTTTTTTCTGAGCCTGATTTGGAGGTTTCTTTAAAATCTCATTGGCAGCCCTGGATAGAACATTTAGAAAAATGTGTAGCATTGATTCAGGTGAGAAACATCTCAATGATCATTGGATAAAATTGAAATTATGAAACAATTCAGTGTAATGGGAAATTATGAATCACTGTCACCCATATATGCAGTGTTGGGGTGATCAATTAAAAAGTTGGGAAAAGAGGTAATCAATGATTAAGTTACTTTTCTTGGGCTGTGATCACTAAAAAAAGGTCTTGACTTTTTGAAAAAACAAGTGGGCACAAACTGGTGACCAATTTAGCATAAACTTACATTGCATATTTAACACCCCTCCCCCCCCCACACACACACACACTAAAAACCTATTTTGAAGTGGGATTTTCAAAAGACAAAAAGAAATATTTTCCCTACTAATTTCAAGTTTCTACTATGTACGGTTAGGGTTGGGCCAAGTCCGGATACATATACACAGTGAGGCGAAACTAGTATTTGGACACTTACAAATTATTCATTTAATATACTTCCGATGCTCACATTTACTTTAAATTCACACAGGTGTTGTATTTTAATATAAAATTACGAATTACTAAGAAGAATATACGTATTTCCAAACATACAATGCAGAATTCGGACACTATTAAAAATTCATCATAGAAATGCTATTTAAGAAGGAATGCAGGTCTAGACCTTTCTGTATCTGCATAGAAACTTTTGGAATGTTCCAGCAATACTTAAAGGTATTTCATCACAGTCATCATTCACTACTTTTACGTTTTCGCAGTCCAAAGTCTGGATTGTGGAATTAATTCTCAATGGAGGTATATGCACACACACATATACACACATATGTTTATCGTTAGAAAGTTAATTTAACCTGCTTTCCAACGACCGATGTTATAAATTTGTATCTTTTGATCGCAAAAAGCAACAGCCGAAAACGTGAAGCTAGGTACGTAGCATTTTTCATGGAAACTTCAATTACACAGCACGAATTCTATGGATTGTGGAA
>VCCN01006885.1:2352546-2365765 GCA_006491835.1 Architeuthis dux | reverse complement strand
ACGATAACATCAATATTTCACGAGTTGGTGATTTTTATTTACCGTCATATCGTCATGTTTTCGTAAGTGCGTGGTACCCCTTACTAATAACAATCATTAAGTAGACGTGCAGTTTTAGATATGGTTTCGTTTCGGTTTGGTTCATTTTTTAAATGGAAAAGAAATATAAATATGGCCAAACCAAAAGGTTCATAGCCAAATACTTTTCAAGATGGCCAAATTTGTCCATAAAATGCCATCCCTTATGACCACTCATAAAAAATAAGGATTATTACGATTCTTTTCATCATTTATAAATTTTTAAATTTTCAGTTTAAAAAAATAGAGAAATGAAAAAATACTACTGTAAGATGCAAGGATTTCATTAAATCATTGAAATAAAAAGCCGAGAGCGTTCATTGTTTTCATTAATTATCTCCCTTGACGTTCACTCTTTAGTTGTCATTATCCGTTGATCGCAAACAATAGCATTTATTTTTCCAGAAAATTTAAACTAGAAATTCTTGGTTTATTTACAGTTTTGTAGTTTCTGCCTTTTCTTTAATGTTGCATTTCCACAAGGAAGAGAAATCAGAGAAAAGAAAAGAGAAAGAAGTAAGTATAACGTTCTCTTATTTTCTTTATTTACAAATAAACTCGAAAAGACTGTTGTCACAACAGTCTTTTTTGTAAATTGAACAAAGAAATGACGATTCTCATAAACAATAACGATTAATCTTTCAATATTTAATACTATTGTATCATTTATCTAAAAATTGATCTGGAATTAGGCGATTCCTTGGTACAATGTAGGGAAGGTGGTCCCGATTGTATAGAGTTGCACACCCTCGCATACTCGATGCTAGAAACGGCGCTCAAATCAAAACAATATAATTTATTCACTTTTGTTTTTCTTTCACGAATTCTCTTATTTCTTTCAGTTGTGCGCCCGTTTTAACATTGAGTGTGTGAGGGTGCACTTTCCTACATTGTGCCGATTTATTTTTTAAAAACTGCCGATGATTTTAAGATATTTTGGTTATCTTGGTTTGACGGACTATAAGACGGTAGCCATTTCTAATGGTTAAAAGTAGCTAGATATGTCAATGACTGGCTTTTTAAAATGGCTAAAATTGTCTAGATTACACGATGAAGTTAAAAAACAAATTAATGGGTTTTATTTTCATTATTGTGTTAATATATTGTATAATTATACTTTTTAGAGTAGGTATTTCTGCGCAGAAGACGGAAAATTGACACCTTGATATAAATAAACGTCAAAATCATATAAAATTTAATTATTTCGTTGAAAAATGTTAGTGTCATTAGTAAGTTGAAAGATTGGCGAAATATATGAGATACAAATTATTTGTGTGCACCTTATAAAACGGGAGATATTATTGAATCAAAATAGTGTAAATCTGCGCGAAAATGTAAACAAAACATTTTCCGTACTAATTTGTAGTAAATTTTCTCCCCTTTCAACGATCAAAAAAACACTTAGATTTTTAAAAGTTATTATACAGCAACTACTGATTCGATTTTAATAACATTTTCAATACTTATGGAATAAAGGATGAATTTGAAAAAAAAATCAGTTTGTATTCCAAACTTCGGGAAACAAATATTTTTTCATTGTGATTAAAAAACACTCATCTTAAAGATTTGATTTATTTTCAATAGATCTGTCTGATCTTTTTACATTACTAAGTCAAGCCCATGAACATATAAATTCTGCTTCTGTTTTTGAAAAGGCTATATGTGAGTTTCTGTAAAAAAATTAAATTAAATTATTTAAAAATACGAGAAAAAAAAAGAAATACTGCTCTAATTGCCAATATTTTGCATTCAGTTGGTAAAATATAATTTATCGCTATTGTCCATGAAAAGAGAAATAATCTTAGCATTAAAATCTTTTTTATAGAGAATTTTTAAGTTTTTACTCAGTTTCTGTTCTAATCAGTTAAAATCTGTTCTCACATGATGTACTGTGAAAGGAGAAGTAAAGATATGTAAAAACTGAAACCATGGGAGATTTTTATAAATTATTATTTTTGTTGTGATTTAATTGGCTGATATTTTTCTATGGATGGACATAAATGTAAATTTTCATGTCAACAAAAGAGGACACAACTGCTGTCATAATCTCAGTCAGCCAACTTCTTATTGACAAATAGCGACTTCCGTAATATGTAATTAGCGTATCTGTGCGTGTTAAGATTTCTTATCTCTGGTGGTAAACAGAAGGTGTTGACAGATATTTGTAAAAAAAAGAGGTTTTTATGTAGTTTTTGAATGGAAAATGGTAATTATTCGGTTAAGGATTGTCCAGTAATGATGAAACTAAGTATATCTAATTTTTAAAAAAACATTGGAAGAATTCTTGATTTAAAAAAAAATTTTAAATTACAGACTTCGAATTTTTTAAAAATTTCCAAAAAGGTCAACAAAATGGCGGAAATTTTAGTTTAAAACTTTAAATTGACTGTTAAATGCACAATTCTACATTGAAGTTTTTTTTTCTTATATTTGTTTGTAAGTTTTTCTTGTTTTTGTTAGAAAGAATAAATTCTTTCTAACAAAAACAAGAAAAAACTTACAAACAAGTTTTTAAATTTTAATTTACGTTTTAAAATGGGGTGTCCAAAGTGTGCAGAAATACCTATAGAGCCTTTGTGTGAGTTTTTTTGGAGCGTAGTTATTTATTGGTTTGACGAGCCCAATTTTCGGTTGGCTATAAAATGTCTATTTCCGGTTACCTTTAGCTTTTTTTTATAGCCAACCGAAATTTAGGCTATATATAACATTTTTATCTATACAGTTATTTGGAAAAATAAAATCTAGCCAATTTTAGTCATCTTTAAAGCCAGAAAATGGCTACCATCCACCATTGTTAGAATATCGCAAGTATTTTCAAATATATAACCCAGGTTCATTTGGCCGCCGCTGTTAATAATGTACATTATCCATCCAAGAGCCATTGTTTTAAATTTCTTGAGGAAGTCATTGATTGCAGAAGTTATTTGTCACTTAAGAAAGGTAAATAAATGGAACATGGAATAAAAGAAAAATTACTAAATTTCTCCAAATGATTGACTATGAATCAGATTTGACCTCTTTCATTCACATTTATTGTTTCATGTGCAAACTGTCTTGCCCGTTTTTAACTTTGCAGGTGATTCCAAATTTTCATTCCTTGCAAATAATTCAGAAATATTAATGTTAGAATTTTTTTCAAAATTGATGCAAATATCACTCATTAGCTTATGGTAACTCATAAAGGTAAAAAACAATGTGACTCTCCATATGACATGGGGCCATAAGCCTAATTTGATTTTAGGGTGGGGTGGCTCCACTGCCTGTTAGTTCACCTTATGCCTGCCAGCTGCTGATACTGCCAGTTTTGCAGCCCTTGTGATTTCTAGCCAGATTCTCAAGTTGTCACTGTCTGTTAAGATTTGTTTTTTCACAACATGCAGTTCTCCAAGAACTGAAATGCTTCAAAGAATAAAAGTCAGTGTCCTATAAAGGAAATAATAAACAAGAACAAATTGTATGTGGTATCACTTTTTAATTTATAATATGTCAAAATAAAAATCTTTAAAGGTATATATCTTTAGAATATGAGACCAGGTAAAAATGAATTTTACTGTCAACAGTCACTGAAATTTTTGGGTTTTGGGAGGTTTTGTCCAGCTTTGAACTTTGCTCTATAAGGGTTTTGTTTGCGCCCCTGAAAGACCTGAAGTGAAAATACTGCAATCAATTGTGAAAACTGGCTTTTGGATAGAAAAAATTAAAATGTATGCCCTCTATAATTGAGCAAAATATCTTTTTACATATTCCCTTATTATCCTCTTCAATATGATGTAAGTTTTAAAAGGGAGCCCATGACTTTTTATGAACTGAAAAATCATCTTGAAACACGATTTCACGTATATTCTGCTGATTTTATGTACATACCTCCACGATGGAATTCATTTTGTTCATTAAATATCTGCCCAAAGACAATTTCTCCTATGTTTGACTGTGTTTTGATTTCTGTACAAATTCTCATTCGTAAGATCTCTTATTTATAAGTAAATAAAAGGAAACAAACAGAATACTGGAGTATAATTTAGACAAGGCTGAAATTATCTCCATTCACCTTTTCTTGTTTTGTTAATGTTGTTTACAGGATGGTGGAATAGAAGGACTAGTGAAAGATTTTAAAGAAAAACAATTTAATACTGGTATCTTCATTGGATTTTCTACATTTATATTCCTTACTCCTTGGTATTCACTGTATTTCTTTGTGTATAACACGATAGATTTTGTACCCAAATCTGAGTGAAAATAGGGAGCTTGTGATATACTCGAATGTATGCAGAAAAAAATGCATACATTAATATAATTAAGTCCATTTGATGATAGAGGTGACACAACCCCCCCCACACACACACACACACACACACACACTAAGAAATATATTTGACTTATGTGGCAAAGCAACTGTAAAAATGAAATGAATTGGACAAAAACATTTCAGTTTTCAGTGAACAAAATCTGAGCCTGCGGGTATCTTAAGGTGCAGGTGCTACAGGTTGAAAGGATTAACCATAATCTTTGAGGAGCACAATATTTATTTCCTTCAAGTGAAACATGTGCAACACAAATACCCTAGAAAAAACTAAAATAATTAAATTAAATTAAAAACAATGCCTTCAAATTGAGTGCACAAGGTGTACAAATATAAGTACCTTCGTTTTTTTTCTTATTTTATTTGATGAAATTAAAATAATTACCATTGTAACATTACACAGCATAAAAATAGTGCGCACTTATTGTATAACTGCAGTATTGCAGTACACAAATTTGGAACATCGAAGCAGAAAAACATGTACTGCCAAACTGTAGTACCAAATCAAGTATCCATGTTATACAAGAGACTACAATTTTATAGCTATTTTTCACCTCAAAATCTAGTACTCATATTATACAAAGATTGTGTTATACACAAAGAAATACAGTAATATTTTGCAATATATAAGATTTCTTTAAATAGATGGAATTAGCATTGCCCTGACAATATTTTCCATCAACATTCAGTAACCAATAACAGAGTTTTAAAAATAATTTAGATAAGTTTAGTAATTATGGAAAGAGCTTGAGATTACAAGGACATTTTTAAAATCTATCAGATGAAAATTTCAAGAGAGTCTGAACTGTGAATTGTGTTAAATTGTAGATGTTGTTTGTATTTATGTACATTTTAATATGTTTTTATGAATTTTGTATTTTTTTTGGAAGTTGATGTGTAAATATTGTGTATAGTTGGAGATTCCCAAATAATAATAAAAACATAACTTTTGAAATGAGATATCATCTTTGAGAAAATAGTTCAATTGGAGCCAGTCTCTCTCTTCTGCAATTATAGATTTCTTTTTTATGTGTGAGTACCAACAATTTTCCTACTCATTTTTCTCTTTTAACGTCAGCACGCTTCTCTTGTAAATCTCATATATCACTGATTGTAATAAAATCACAGTTTAAAGTAAAATATATTTCTGTACCTATTTGCAATTTCACACTTGACAAGATTTCTTTCAACAAAATAATTGGAAAACCTTTCTCTTTTTACAATTCCCTAATGTGTCCTCTTCAAAATTATGTAACATTTGAAAGGAAACTCATTATTTTCATACAATAACAATCTTACATATATGAAGTCATGTGATTCATTTTTCCCTTATCTTATTTACTGATTTTATGTCCATTGTATTTATAACAAAATCTAGATGATATGCTGGAATTCACTGAAATCCAAACTAATTTAATATATCTTCATAATTGCGAAGAACGAATGAGCATATGATATTTAATGATACCTCTTCTTCTTTCAGAGATTTCAACTATGGTGAAAACTAATGAACTTCTGATGGCCGTTTGTAAATATTGTATAGAAAAACTATGATGATCAATTCAATGTTAGATATAAAAATATGTAATCAAGATAAATAATATAACCCTGTTTGTGAAATTGCTGCTTAGGAATTGAAAAACCACCAGCCAAAAATGTGATTTTTGTTTTCTAGAGTGTTTTTACTAAAAACACAATTACACAAAGACAATAAAAAAGGCTATATTCATGTTCAGAGTGTCAATGTGATCATTTAAATGGGTTCACAAAAAAGATATTTGTGCAAAAACACATTGAGAAAAATCCTTATTCATATAAAGGTTAAAAAGTCATATGCAGACACACTGGGATCAAACAGTATTCATGTGAAGTGTATGGTTCAGCATTTACCCTGAGATATTTAAAAACTCACATGTGTACACATGCAAACACACACTGGAGAGAAACCATATCCATGTGAAGTGTGTGATTTATCCTTTTCAGAGAGTTCAACTTTGAAAATACACATGCAGACACACACTGGGATCAAACCATATTCATGTGAAGTGTGTGGTTCAGCATTTTCATGGAGTGCAAGTTTAAAAACTCACATGCGGACACACACGGGTGAGAAACCGTATTCATGCAAAGTGTGTGAGTTATCATTTTCACATAGCTCAAATTTAAAAACTCACATGCGGACACACACTGGGTTGAAACCGTATTCATGTGAAGTATGTGGTTCAGCATTTACGCTGAGATCACATTTAAAATGTCACATACGGACACACACTGGAGAGAAACCATATTCATGTGATGTGTGCGGTTCAGCATTTTCATGGAGTGCAAGTTTCAAAATTCACATGCGAACACACACTGGAGAGAAACCATATCAATGTGAAATATGTGCTTTGTCATTTTTACAGATCTCAAATTTAAAAACTCACATGCAAACACACACTGGAAATAAACCGTATTCATGTGAAGTGTGTGACTCATCATTTTCACAGAGTTCAACTTTAAAAACTCACATGCGGACACACACTGGAGAGAAACCATATTCATGTGATGTGTGTGGTTTATCATTTTCACAGAATTCACATTTAAAAACTCATATGCAAACACACACGGGAGAGAAACCATATTCATGTAATGTGTGTAGTTCAGCATTTTCAGGGAAATCAACTTTAAAATATCACATGCAGACACACACTGGAGAAAAACCATATCAATGTGAAGTGTGTAATTCATCATTTCCAAAGAGCTCAAATTTAAAAACTCATATGCAAACGCACACTGGGTTGAAACCATACCCATGCGAAGTTTGTGGTTCAGCATTTACATCTGCAGCACATTTAAAAAGACACATGCGGACACACACAAAAGAGAAACCATATTCATGTGATGTGTGCGGTTCAGCATTTTCACTGAATTCAAGCTTGAAAAATCACATGAGAACACACACAGGAGAGAAACCATATTCATGTGAAGTGTGTGGTTTATCTTTTTCACAGAATTCAACTTTAAAAATACATATGCGGACACACACTGGTGAGAAGCCGTATTCATGTAAAGTGTGTGGCTCATCGTTTTCAGAGAGTTCACATTTGAAAACTCATCTGCAGACACACACTGGTGAGAAACCATATTCATGTAAAGTGTGTGGCTCATCATTTGCACAGAGTTCACATTTGAAATCTCACATGCAGACACACACTGGAGAGAAACCATATTCATGTAATGTGTGTGGTTCAGCATTTGCAAGGAATTATACTTTAAAAACTCATCTGAGGACACACACTGGAGCGAAACCATATTCATGTGAAGTGTGTGGTTTATCATATTCACAGAGTTCAGTTTTGAAAAATCACATGCAAACACACACTTGAGAGAAACCATAGTTATGTGAGGTGTGTGGTTCAGCATTTTCACTTAAGTCAAATTGAAAACACACAGCAGAGAAACCATATTCACGTGAAGTTTGTGGTTCAGCATTTTCTCAAAATTCAAATTAAAGCTCTCACGTTAGGACACACTCTGGAAAGTGACAATATTCATGTGAAGTATGTTACTCAGCATTTTGAAGGGATTAATTTGTAAAATTTCATATGCAATCACACTGACAAAAACCATAATCTTATACAATTGTTTACAGTGTTCAACTTGAAAAATAGGCATGCCAATATAGTGAACAATGTCTATAGTCATATGACCTTTGTGGATTAAGTCAATATTTGCAACAGTTTACCAAAGGATTTCATCTAGACTATGAATTTGAAATAGTATTGCTTCACCTGCACACTGGAAATAGAAAGGTTTGCCTTAGACATCTCAATGTCAGCTATTGCTAATCTGAACTTCTGGTGTTAAAACTTGTATCATATGTAGAAAACGCACCCAAAACTTGATCCACGTCATTTATAAAAACTTGAACAAGTGATGAATTTGAGAATCCCCTATTGTTTGATGCATGCTTTTTTAAGACTAACACATTTTTGTTACTTTTTAAAAAGTGGGTGAATGTCATCTTCTGTATCCACATAATATACGTTTTTATAATCTTTGTACTCACTAGGTATCTTTTTAAAAAAGGGTTTATCAGTTTCTCTTTCTCTTAGCATCTGATTCAAACACATAGACATAGTTCTTAGTTATTGTTTATTAATTTATTTGATAAAATGTCAAAGTAATTTTAATTTAATAATAAAAAATAATTAAATTAGTTTTTCTCAAAGCTGACATTTCCTGAGATAAATAAGCTATTATTGATTGAAAGCTTTTTTTCTATTATTTTTATCGAATATTCGACTTTCTTAACAATTCTTTGTGAAGTTTTGATGCAGTTATCCTTATTTTCATTTGATTAAATTATAACTACTTTTTTATTTAGCTAATAAAATTTACCTGGAATGCCTTTTCTACATTTATATCCTGAAACTTTAAGCAAAAGTGACAATGAAAAGTCATAAGCGTTTTGCATGGGCAATAAAAAACAATCAAATCTTGAGGTTTTTCTTTATCCAGTGGAATTTCAATCCTATGAGTTTTGTTCAGTGACCGCCAAGCTAAGCCCTGATAACTTCTGATGGAAAGAAATGTGGAATATCGGTTGAAACATTTTAATGATGCTGACTAAACTACAATTACTTCCTCCAGTATTACCCGTGTTCTCTAAACCAATTCTGCTGATCTCACAATCAATATTGATACTTTTTTTTATTTCAATGGTCCGTCCAGTTTTTCTGTGCCTCAGATATGCTAGATGCTATTTTTGGATATGTATTTCTTTGACTATTACCCCTTCTGGAAGAAGAATGATCAAATAAGATTGCTGGATTAGAAAAAAGAAACATTCTTGCCAACATTTTATGAAAGTCCAAACCAGCTCTATCATAATTACAGCTGGACAGCAGGAAATAATCTTCTACACACATACATTTTGTCACATTGTGATGAGAAGTGCTCTAATTCTTAAAGTTAAAGTTTTAAGATGGCATATGAGAGAAACAGCCCTCAATAGCATATAGGAAACAAGCAACAAGTGAGGCAGTAAATATTTTCAGAAAGCAGAGACTGATTTTTACTCTTCCTGAAACGTGACAAAATTCTCTGTACTTTTAAGCAAGATACAGTTTTAAATGATGCAATGATCAGGTACAATACCAACAGTTCAATAAAGATTCTCTCTTTCTTTTTTATTCAAAGAAAAAAGATATATTGTAAATTTCAACTGTGGTATTCAGGCTTTAAATTTCATTTAACTACAGTCATATTATTCCCTGTGTTGAATACATGCTTTGTCCCAGGAGACATTGAGTAAAGGCAAAAGTGGGGCATTTGAACATTTTGCTCAAAGGGGAAAAAAAGAAAGGGAAAAGAATTTGGAATGTTATAAAATCCTATATCTCAATTACCGGTTCTTTTATGCATACTTCTGTAAGCTGAAATGTTTCAGCATATTTTTTCTTTGCACCAAAATTGGTTTCCCTTTTTGAAATTTCCAGTTTTTTAACTGCAAATTTACATTTCAAATTTCAATAAAATTTTGTTTAGCATTCTTGTTTGTATTTTTTTTTATTTCAGGTGATTCTTGCCAAGAAATCGTTATTATTAATGATATTGGCTACTTGACAGTCAAAAGGAAGTTACTATAAAATACCAATTTAATGGTTCGAGTTGTGCTGTCAAAATATCAATTAAATCATGTAGTTGCCTATGAGAAAAATTTACATTTTGAAAAATTGTAATCTTAGGTTTAAGAAGCTGAAATGATACAATCAAATTTGATTGCTTGAGCAAAGACAATGTAGTCTATTCTCAGCAAAGTCATCATACTTTCAAATTCACTGCAATATGCTTTTGTATGTCACACATGTTTTTTGCCCGATTCAAATGTGTGCGCCTAAAAATCATAAAGAGTAAAATTGTGTTTAATGGTAATTCATACATTGACAGTAGCCAACTATAATAAACATTAAACCCCCAAAATATTAGGTAAAATATCCGTGCATTCGTGAATCCTTTGTGACAAAATATCAGTCAAAATGGATCCATTCTTGAAAAACCTTTAAATATTTACAGTTCATCCAAAATCGTTGAATTTTAAAACTTCCTGCCAAAAGGTATATTTTTGTAAGAAATAAAGCTGTTTTCTTTTTTTTAAAAAGATCAGATGTGTAAAAAATATTGGGCATTTGAAACTCATATACTATTGTCCAGTGTATTAATAAAAACGTTTTAAAATTTCAGTTTATATTTGCTACAAGTTACTTACTGTCTATGAATTTTCTTGGGTTTGCTTCATGATCCTGGAGTACACTAGCCTGAATGCCAAAAGACCGAATGCTCAGATGGACGAATGGTATAAAATCCCGAAAAATTAAAATCCCTAAAAACAGAAGTAAACAAATTGTGATATTGAATGGTGCTTTATTTCATACTGCATTAAATAACAAAACCTTTTTTTAATATCTGAATATACTACCCCTTCGTTGGTTTTTGTTTATTTTCTGAAATTAGTCCGATGAGGGTTGTGAATTTAGTATTTACAATAATGAATTTATTAAATGAAAACAAAATATTGGTGAATTCACATGAAAATCTTTAAAGATTATCAAAGAATTGAATCGATTTTAAAGATATTTCTAGAATCTTTTTTTTATCATTTTTATTTAACTTTTTGGTTTAATTTGTTAAAATATATTGTACATTTACGATTCATGACAAAAAATGAATCCATTGTAGATTTAGTATTTGCAATAATGAATTTATTATATAAAAATAAGATTCCAATAAATTCACATAAATATTTGTAAACATTATCAAAGAATTGAATCGATTTATGAAAAAATATTTGTAAAATCATTTTTTATGTAATTGACTTTTATTTAACAATTTTTGGGTCTTATTTGCTAAAAAATAACCTTCATGACACAAAAATGAATCTGTTGTGGATTTAGTATTTACGATAATGAATTTATTATATAAAAAAATGAATACGATTGTAAGTCAAAAAGTATTGCTACTTGTGTTCCAGTTCATACATAGATGGGTTTATTCCAAACAAAACGGGTTTAAACATGTCTCTGTGATAAGTGAATGGCTGCGGACAAGTTATATCATTAATACACTGGTCTATGTCACGTTAGGTGCATTTATAAAAAGGATACTTTTCGTACCATGAAAAAAAACGATTGTGTTATCAGGCCTATGATGTCGGCATGTGTTTAGTGCCTTTGTTCGCTCTGTTATTCTTTCTGTTTTAGCTGTGTGTAGTTCGAACGCGTTTGGTTCGTAAGCGTGTTAAGAAAAGAAGACAGAACAAGAGACACGTGTTGACAGGGCTGTTTGCCTGTGAAGAACTGATGTGGCTTCCCAGCTCTCACTTCCGTGCTCCCGTTTTCGTGGTTTAACGGGGGCTGTTGGGTAAACTCTCGGCGTGTTTATTCATATTAAAAGCGTACACATATAAACATAGATACATATATAGAGAGAGATTGATACATACACATTAAAGCGGCTAACATCAAATCTTTTCCAAATCATTGAAGCTTTGCAACAAGTTTACAGGGATGCTGTCCCACATAAAACAGCTCTTTAGATGCATCAAGTGTTTTGAGGAAGGCCGGGAAGACCTCGAATGTGGACCAAGAGAGGGGAAACCATCACATGCAAGGCAGAGAGGTCAGCTAAGAAGAGGTAATCTTGATAGATTTTCTCAAAGGACACAGATTGATCACCAGGGGTTTTATTATGAGGTAGTTTTAAGAAGATTAAAAACTGTATTGACGAGAAAACGGCCAGGTAAGTTGTGCCAAGTCTTACAAGTCTTTTGTTGAGAAACCTCAGCCCATCCACCCTACAGCCTTGATTTTGCCCCTTCAGACTTCTTTTTGTTCCCAAAACTCAACGACCATTTAAAAGGAACACGGTTTGAAACCCTTGACAAGCCATTTTGACATGGTATAGATCAAATTCTTCAGGCAAGGGTTGGAGAGAGAGAAACACTGCCTTCAGAAGTGTATGGACCTAGATTGAGGATATGTCGAAAAACAATAACATCACATATTGACATTGTTGTTTAATAAAGGTTTCTATGAATTTTTAACAATACTTTTTGACTTACCCTCGTATTTTTAAAGATTTTCAAAGAGTTGTTTTGTATTATAAATACATTTTATCGTAAATACAAAACATACAATAGATACATTAGAAACCATCAACCAAAACTGTCAAAATCGGTTTCTTCAGTTTTCAAGTTACTCTTTATTATGTCCAGAAAAAACGTGGTTTTTGTTGTTTTTTAAATTCACCCTCTAAATTGGTTTTAACGGAGGGGGGTCGATGTAGGTTTAATCCCTTAGTTTGTGTCCTTTGGAAAATTCAGACTCTTTAATGCCGCCAAAAGATGTTGGTTATGCAACTGTTTCTATTGAATGACCAACCAGACCTGTTTTTTCCCCCATGAATCGTAAACTTAGAATTTTGACAGTTTTAACTAAGAAAATACATAAGCGAGTTCATTCTGGGAGTTCATTCGATGAATATTGTAATATTTTATCTGCTGTATGAAAATAAAGATGCAATTAAAAATTAGATTTAAAAAAAGAATCTGACTGGTTTAGATTTACATGGGAAATACAGAATATACATTCTTTACTAAATTACAGGCCTGTGTTGAAGACACCCCAGGCCGGACCCCATGACCCATTTCTTTGAACTTTCTTTTTCTCTAGGACATTTATTTATTTTGCTCTCAACATATAACGGGTTGCGTTTCACAATTTTTGTACTTCACAACTTCTGATGATGCCAGTAAGTAGGCGAAATGCATACAGTTTTATCTTAATAATACATTTTGAG
>VCCN01006885.1:2281386-2350576 GCA_006491835.1 Architeuthis dux | reverse complement strand
TAGGAGAATAGTTTAATTCCACAAAAAGTGTCCAATAAATTTCAGAAAAAGTAAAAAGTATGGAAAAGCCAAATTTGTTGGAAGTTTTTAGATATTTAATAATATCCAATATTATGTAGAATAAGATGTTGGTTTCGGGGCCTCGACCGGTTTGATCTTTCCTTCGGGAGGTCTGAACGTGAACTGATAAATGTCTGAGTTCGGTATCACAACTGAAAAAAAAAAATTAACCACGAAATAATTTCTAGGACATGGATAGTGGAATGAGGACAGTATACCCCCGTGGATCAAATAAAGGGTTCAGTTCAATAGTTCCGGTAAGTTACCGACAAAACTTGACACCTGAAGAAGGCCGGAGAGAGTACATCGGCCGAAACGTTGTGTAAATTACAACCAAGATGAGGATCTCAGTCCGAACAATAGTATCAGTGATAAATGTCTGTTGTGGTTTTGGGTAGCCGGCCGTGGGGGATCGTAAATCTTAATTTTCGTCTTGAACCGGATGAAGTTGTAGGGTACTGTAAATCCTTCGGCGTATGAGGATTATATTGGTGTTAGCTTGGTAACGGTCAAATTTCAAGAGAATTTTTTGAATCAGTTTTTAGTATAATTAGAAGATGGAACAGGGTGTTCATTCGAAGGAATGTGTGAATAACTATGGGAGAGATAACGGTGTATTATTTGGGATGGAAGGGTCAGTATGGACTGGAGAAATTTGGCATGGTTGAATTCATGGTAGTAGTAATTTGCGGGTTGAGTAATAAGGGTGGGAAGTGATTTCTTTTTCCTTTCTTTCTACACAAATTAGGGGTTTTGTTTATTTATTTTCCTGCGGGCTGCTGCGGGTTGCTGCGTTCAAGAAATTAAGACAAAAATTATAACCGAAATAAAGATTTACAAATAAAAAATATAAAATAAGGGAATAAAAATTAAAACAAAAATTAGTGCGTGGTTTAAGGTGTGGTCAGTGGTTTGAAGTTAGAAAGTCAATTAAAAGATTTTAAAATGTCGTTGTGTCTTTAGTAGGGATCGGCGTTATGGATTTAAATTCTAAATCAACTAATTACAATTTAATGCCTGTTTTAGAGTTTTGCTAAAGTTGTTTTCCTTTCTTCTTCTTTGTATAATAGTGTCTGTGTTCATTTTGTAAAAGGGGAAAACTAAACATTTAGGTTCTAATGAGGTGCATTTGTCTAGATGTTTACTGACTTTAAGAATTTTTGTTGTTGGGTTATGGGGGATGGGTGCCGGCGTCCGGAGGTTTTGTGGAGGAAAGAAGACGATCTATTGATGAGTATCAGGTCTTCTGTGAGGAAGGTTTTGTGGATGCCGGCTTGAGCGTGAGAATTCTCCATAGTAAAGATTTTCAAAAGTGGGGTAAGAAATGACTTCATTTAAATACGATCATGGCAGAAAATATGGGGTTCCGGCTCCCGGGCCACGTGGACCAAGAGCCAAGGGTGGGAAAAGGCGGAGTGATATTCGGAGCGTTTTTACATGACGGCCAATTGGGAAAAAAGAGGCTGATTCAAAGTTAGCGTCCGTCACGTGATGACTTGCTGTCCCCTGATTGGATATCTTATGTTGTCGGTGAGTGGTAATTCTTTATTGAAGGTGAGCTGTTTCACCTATGTATTGTTTACCACACCCTTGTCAGATAATGGCATGAACAAAGTTTTTGACGTCACAAGATATATTGGATTGGACTTTAAATGTCTTACCACATTTAAAAGTATATTTATGTCCCTCTAATATATACATAGAGATATTTACTAAAATAATATTTGTCTGGCACAAGGTCAAAACTGTTAGAGGAGCTTGCTAACCCCTGCTCAAAGGCGGTGCATCCTTGTAGTGTCTCCCAGCGTCTCCCAGCTCGTGGGAGTCTCACTGAAAGGGAAAAGGATGAAGCAAAAAGGAACAAAGGACAAAGACGAATGTGATGCTTACTGATCGCCGTCAGCGAGAGAACTGTTGTGTTCTCGCTTCCGAACGGTCTCTTTATTTTCCCCCGGTTTGTCTGGCGCATGACCGGGGACTCACTTCCGTTTTAGGGGTTTGTGGCAAGGGAGGTAACTCGTGGTATTTGCTCCCTTGCGCAGCCTGGCAGGACATCACAATCCTGCCTTCTGGATGACTAGCAGAGTTGCCAGAGCAAAAAGTTATGGCCAAATGCTTTGAAGATTAAAATAATAAAATAACTAAAATGGTTTATTACGACTCTTTTTACCATTTCTACATTTGTAAATTTTCAGATTTAAAAAAAGTATGCATTTATCGTATTTGATGGGGAAAAATAGAGAAATGAAAAAAATACTGTTGTAAAATGCAAGGGTTTCATTAAATCTGAGGCAATCTTTAGACCCGAGTGAACTTCCAGAAATATGGGAAATGGCGATTGTCACACCTATATTTAAAAAGGGCGAAAAAACCATAACTGGTAATTATAGACCGGTGAGCTTGACCTCGCAAGGGTGCAAGTTCTGTGAGAAACTTGTGAAGAAAGGAATTGTTAAATTCATCGGAAATATAGGTATATTGTGTAATGAACAACATGGCTTTAGAGGGGGAAGATCTTGTCTAACAAATCTACTTACTACGCCCAAACAGTGGACAGAATTGTATGATGAGGGTATTCCTTTTGATGCGTTATACCTAGATTTCAAAAATGCCTTCCACCTAGTTCCTCATTGTAGACTGATTTACAAACTGCAAAGATGTAACATTTTTAGAAATGATACCAGTCTTGTCACCGGTTGACCAAGAAACAGTACAGGAGGGCCTAGATAAATTAATGTTATGGTCAAAAGAGTGGTTATTAGTTTTTTATGAAGATAAATGTAAGGTGTTACACGTAGGAAATAGAAATCCGTGCTACGATTAGTGTATGAACGGAAATATACTAGATATTGTAAATGATTAAAAAGATCTTGGTATCATAGTAATTGATAAACTACCTTTTTCTAAATATCTTGCCAGTACTGCTGCTAAGGCGAACAGGGTGCTAGGACTGATTAAGCATACATTTTCATATATAGACAAGGACTCGTTCCTTATACTATATAAGACATTTCCGTCCAGACCTCCAGTACTGTGCACAGGCCTGGTCAGCGTACTTGGAGAGAGATAACACTCTTTTAGATAAAGTCCAGAGACGTGCAACTAAGTTAGTACCGGAATTAAAAGTATGAGTTATGAGGATAGGCTAGGGAGACTTAATATAAATGTTTAATGTTTTTAAATGTTTTTCTAGAGGGGGTACAAAGGACTGAGAGGCCACTCATATACGGTAGAAGCAAATAGAAGTATATTGAATATCAGAAAATTCTTTTTTAGCAATAGAATGGTGACTGGTGTAGGATTATAGTTTGGAATATGTAGTGCTATCAACAGATGTAAATGATTTAAAGAAGAATTATGATGTTTATTACACCACCGCAAAGGTTTAAGGCCCAAGATATTGTGTACATATGATTGTTATGATGTGTGCTTGTAGATACAAATCGTATTTTTTCACACTAAAATAAAATGAAAAATGTAAAATGAAATAAAAAGCCAAGAGCGTTCATTGTGTTTATTGGTTATCTCCCTTGACGCTCACTCTTTAGTTGTTATTATCCGTTGTTCACAAACAATAGCATTTATTTTTAAAGAAAATTCTCGGTTTATTTAAAATTTTGTAGTTTCTGCCTTTTCTTTAATGTTACATTTCCACAAGGAAGAGAAATCAGAGGAAAGAAAAGAGAAAGAAGTAAGTATAACGTTCTCTTATTTTCTTTATTTACAAATAAACACGAATTTGGGCAGAAACAGACGTGACAGTCTTATTTGTAAATTAAACAAAGAAATGCCGATTCTCATAAACAATAACGATTAATCTTTCAATATTTAATAATATTTTATCCTTTATCTAAAAATTGATCTTGAATTAGGCGATTCCTTGGTACAATGTAGGGAAGGTGGTCCCGATTGTATATAGTTTCACACACTCACATACTCGATGTTAAAAACGGCGCACAAATCAAAACAATTTAATTTATTTGAAGCAATAACAATATAATTTATTCACTTTTCTTTTTCTTTCACGAATTCTCTCATTTCTTTTTATTTGTGCGCCGTTTTTAACATTGAGTGTGTGAGGGTGTGAAAGTTTACCATATTTACAATCGGAACCGCACCGCACCTTCTCTACATTGTGCCAATTCATTTTTTTAAAAATGCCGATGATTTTAAAGGGTCGCGGCATATTCACCGACAACAAATTACCGACATTTATCGAGATGTAAAATTCGTCAAGATACAATTTACCGAGATCTTTAAAATTACAAAAGGTTAAGAATTAAAAAGAATTTATTGGAACGAAAATATATTAACGATTTAGCAATCGTTCGGCGGAGGGCCCATGCCATTTTCATGTACTTATGTAATGTACTTCTCAAACCTTTGACGAAAAAGCGATATGTGACCAGAAAAAAAGTTAATGTATAAGAATTATTTTTATTGTAAGAAATGTTTATCCCATTATTCGTAAAAAATTGAATGAAAAATTTTTTAATCTACAAATTATATTTTTCATGTTTAGAAGCGGAGATGTTTGTTGTTGGTGAATCTGCTCCCGATTTAAGATATTTTGGTTATCTTTGGTTTGACGGGCCATATAGCTATAAAAGTAGCTAGATTTTTCAATGACTGGCTTTTTAAATGGCTAGAATTGGCTAGATTTCATTTCAATAAAGGTAAGAAAACAAATTAATGGTTTTTATTTTCATTATTGTGTTAATATCTGATCAATACATTGTATAATTATACTTTTTAGAGCATTGGCTATAAAATGGCTGTTTCCGGTTAACTTTGGCTTTATTTTTTCAGGTAGTGATGGTTTACTTCGGAGGTACGGCTTACATGAGTTATCTCATTCTAAAATGTTTGAATTTTAATTCTTGTTTTAGGTTTGGATTCATGGTATTAAAGAAGATTTTAAAATTTGAATAATTTTACATTTTTTAAGGTTTATTGAGTCTAATGTTCAAACTGGAAATAGCCATTTTTATAGCCAACCGAAATTTAGGCTATATATGACATTTTTAGCTATACAGTTCTTTGGAAAAATTAAATCTAGCAAATTTTAGCCATCTTTAAAGCCAGAAAATGGCTTCTGCCTAAACATCAGACTAAAGATATATTCATTCATTTTTTTCTGTTTTGTAATAATCGCATCAAAACTTTAAAGTATGAATTGGTTTTCAGATTCATCATTTCATTTCACGTAAAAAGATCATTAAAAATTAATTAATTGACAGAATTTAATAATTTCTTTTGAAAACTAATCCTGAATCATTGTAGTTTATGGAAACTATTATTTCTCGGTATCGCAGATATTTTTTAACAATAAACCACTCCTCTCTGCAGACTTCGTTGACATACCTTACCGGAAATTGACACCTTGCGAAAAGAAAACCGTCAAAATCATATAAAACTTAATTTTATCGTTAAAATCTTAGTGTCATTAGTAAGTTGAAAGATTGGCAAAATATATGAAATAAAATTTATTTTTGTACATCTTATAGAACACGAGATATTTTTTAATACAGTGTGGTTAGTTCATAAAAATAAAACGACAACTCGAGGTTCTTCCTGGTCAAAACATGAGTCCGTCGCCACGTACGACCAAACAAACGAAGGTGCTGCCTGCCTGTTCTGTTGTTTTTATTCTTTCTCATCAGCCAAGAGCGACACGGAAGGGAGGTAACTCCTTTTTACAACAAGCCGCCTTGATCTAAAGATCATCATCAACCCCGGTCAACACACTCTGAACAGTTTCTCAGTAACTACCACGTTGACTCTCAACAATGCTCCATTCACTGTCAACTCCACCAAATTGTTGCCCCTGCAATCTACCCTGGTATCCACCATTGTTGCCCACCGCAACTACCCTGGTATCCACCACTGTACACAACTTTATTTTCTCCTCGTCTGTGCTCGACTATATTTTCTCCACGTCTGCACACAACCATATTTTCTTCTCGTCTGTACACAATCTTATTTTCTCTTCTTCTGTGCACAGTCATGTTGCAATGTTACGGATTGCCGAAATAGCTTCTGTAAAATAAAACGACAACTCAAGGTTCTTTCGTGCCAGAACACAAGTCCATTGCCACGTACAAGCAAACAGGCAAAGGTGCTGCCTGCCTGTAACATTAAGTAACGAATAACAGGGTTTTAACAATAATAAGTTTAGAAATTATGGAAAGTGCCTGAGATTACAAGGTCATTTTTTAAATCTGTCAGATGAGATTTTTATGTGAGTCTGATCTGTGAATTATGTTAAATTGTAGATGTTGTTTGGATTTATGTACATTTGAATATGTTTTTATGAATTTTGTATTTGTTTTGAAGTTGATGTGTAAATATTGTGTATAGTTGGAGAGGCCCAGAGGCATAACAAAATAATATTAAAAAAACATAACTTTTGAAATGAGATATCATCTTTGAGAAAATAGTTCAATTGGAGCCAGTCTCTCTCTCTTCTGCAATTGTAGATTTCTTTTCTATGTGTGAGTACCAACAATTTTCCTATTCATTTTTCTATTTTAACGTCAGCACTCTTCTCTCGTAAATCTCATATATCACTGAGTGTTTGATTGTAATGAAATCACTGTTTAAAGTAAAATATATTTCTGTACCTATTTGCATTTTCACACTCTACAAGATAATTGGAAAACCTTTCTATTTTTATGTTTCCCTAATCTGTCCTCTTCAAAATTATGTAACATTTGAAAGGAAACTCATTATTTTCATGCAATAACAATCATACATATATGAAGTCATGTGATTCATTTTTCCTTCATCTTATTTACTGATTTTATGTCCATATTAGATATGCTGGAATTCACTGAAACCCAAACTAATTTAATATATCTTCATAATTGCAAAGAACAAATGAGCGTATGATATTTAATGATACCTCTTCTTCTTTCAGAGATTTCAACTGTGGTGAAAACTAATGAACTTCTGATGGCCATTTGCAAATATTGTATAGAAAAACTATGATGATCAATTCAATGTTGGATATAAAAATATGTAATCAAGATAAATAATATAACTCTGTTTGTGAAATTGCTGTTTATGAATTGAAAAACCCCCAGCCCCAAAAAGACAATAACAAAAGGCTATATTCATGTGCAGAGCACCAATGTGACCATTTAAAGGAGTTCACAAAAAGATAAACATGCAAAAACACATTGAAAAGAATCCCATTATGTGAAGGAAGTGGATTGAAATTGTGTAGTTCAGCATTTGAAAAAATCATATGCAGACTCACACTGGACAGAAACCATATTCAAGTGATGTGTGTGGTTCAGAATTTTCACATAATTCAAATTTAAAAATTCATTTGAAAACACTCTGTGGAGAGACCACATTCATGCAAAATGTGTGGTTCAGCATTTACACTGTGATCATATTTAAAAAATCACATGTGTACACACACAAAAGAGAAACCATATTCATGTGAAGTGTGTAGTTCAGCATTTTCAATGTAATTCAAATTTGAAAATGCACAGACTCACACTGGAGAGAAACCATATTCATTTGTGGTTTATCATTTTCACATAATTCAATTTTTAAAATTAATTTGGAAACACACACTGGGGAGAGACTTCATTCATGCAAAGTTTGTTGTTTCGCATTTACACTGAGGTCATATTTAAAAACTCACATGCATACACACACAAAAGAAACACCATATTCATGTAAAGTGTTTGGTCCAGAATTTACACTGAGATCAAATTTAGAAAATCACATGCGTACACACACTAATAAGAAACCGTATTCATGTAAAGTGTGTGATTTATCATTTTCACATAGCTCAAATTTAAAAACTCACATGCGGACACACACTGGCGAGAAACCATATTCATGTGATGTATGTGGTTCAGCATTTTCATTGAATGCGAATTTGAAAAGACACATGCGAACACACACAGGAGAGAAACCGTATCTATGTGAAGTGTGTGGTTCAGCATTTACTCTGAGATCACATTTAAAATCTCACATACGGACACACACTGGAGATAAACCATATTCATGTGAAGTGTGTGGCTCATCATTTTCACAAAGCACAAATTTAAAAAATCACTTACAAACACACTTGGGAGAGAAACCATATTCATGTAAAGTGTGTGGTTCATCATTTTCACAGAAATCAACTTTAAAATATCACATGCAGACACACACTGGAGAGAAGCCATACTCATGTGAAGTTTGTGGTGTATCATTATCAAATAGCTCAACTTTAAAAATTCATATGCAAATACACACTGGGTTGAAACCGTATTCCTGTAAAGTGTGTGGCTCAACATTTTCACAGAGTTCAACTTTAAAAACTCACATACGGACACACACTGGAGAGAAACCATATTCATGTGGAGTGTGTGGTTCAGCATTTTCAATGAATTCAAATTTGAAAAGACACATGCGAACACACACTGGAGAGAAACCATATCCATGTGAAGTGTGTGGTTTATATTTTTCATTAAATTCAACTTTAAAAACTCATGTGCAGACACACACTGGTGAAAAACCGTATTCATGCAAAGTGTTTGGTTCAGAATTTACACTGAGTTCAAAATTAGAAAATCACATGCGTACACACACTGGTGAAAAACCGTATTCATGTAAAGTGTGTGGCTCATCATTTTCACAAAGTACAAATTTAAAAACTCACATGCGGACACACACTGGCGAGAAACCGTATTCATGTAATGTCTGTGGTTCAGCATTTTCACTGAATGCAAATTTAAAAAGACACATGCGGACTCACACTGGAGAGAAACCATATTCATGTGAAGTATGTGGTTCAGCATTTACTCTGAGATCACATTTAAAATCTCACATACGGACACACACTGGAGAGAAACCATATTCATGTAAAGTGTGTGGCTCATCATTTTCACAAAGTACAAATTTAAAAAATCACTTGCAAACACACACTGGAGAGAAACCATATTCATGTAAAGTGTGTGGTTCAGCATTTTCGCAGAAATCAACATTAAAATATCACATGCGGACACACACTGGAGAGAAACCATATTCATGTGAAGTTTGTGGTTCCTCATTTTCAAATAGCTCAACTTTAAAAATTCATATGCAAACACACACTGGGTTGAAACCATATTTATGTAAAGTGTGTGGCTCATCATTTTCACAGAGTTCATCTTTAAAAACACACATGCGGACACACTCTGGAGAGAAACCATATTCATGTGAAGTGTGTGGTTCAGCATTTTCAATGAATTCAAATTTGAAAAGACACATGCGAACACACACTGGAGAGAAACCATATCCATGTGAAGTGTGTGGTTTATCTTTTTCATTGAGTTCAACTTTAAAAAGTCATATGCAGACACACACTGGTGAGAAACCGTATTCATGTAAAATGTGCGGCTCAACATTTTCACAGAGTTCAACATTAAAAACTCACATGCGGACTCACACTGGAGAGAAACCATATTCATGTGAAGTTTGAGGTTTATCATTTTCAAATAGCTCTACTTTAAAACCTCATATGCAAACATACACTGGGTTGAAACCGTATTCATGCAAAGTTTGTGGTTCAGCATTTACACAGACATCACATTTACAAAGATACATGCGGACTCACACTGGCAAGAAACCATAATCATGTAAAGTGTGTGGTTTATCATATTCACAGAGTTCAGTTTTGAAAAATCATATGTGAACACACACTAGAGGGTAACCGTATTTATGTGAAGTGTGTGGTTTATCATTTTCACAAATTTAAAATCTCACATGTGGACACTATAGATTGACAATATTCATATGACATACGTTGCTCTGCATTTCTATGGTATTAATTTGTAAAATTGCACATGCAATCACACTGACAAAAACCATATACACGATTTGTAGTTTTTTACAGTGTTCAACTTGAAAAATAGACATGCCAACATAGTGAACAGTATCCATAGTCATCTGACATGTGTGGATTACTTCAATATTTGCAACAGTTTACCAAAGGATTTCATCATAGTTGTTAATCACTATCTTCAATGGAGTAAGCGAAAGATAGGAAGATAGACTATGAATTGGAAATAGTATTGCTTCACCTGCACACTGGAAATAGAAAGGTTTGCCTTAGACATCTCAATGTGAGCTTCTGCTAATCTGAACTTGGATCCAAGTCATTTATAAAAATGCAGACAAATGATGAATTCGAGAATTCCCTATTGTTTTGTGCATGCTTTTTTAAGACTACCACATTTTTGTTACTTTTTAAAGTGGGTGATGTCATCTTCTGTATCCAGATGAAGTACATTTTTATAATCTTTGTACTCACTGGGTATTTTTAAAAAAAGGGTTTATCAGTTTCTCTTCCTCTTAGCATTTTATTCAAACATGTAAACATAGTTTCAGTTTTTAGTTATCGCTGATTGATTTGATGTCACCAAAGTAATTTTAATTTAATAATTGGAACTAATTAAATTAGTTTTTCTCAAAATTGATAAATAAGGAAATTACTTGCAAAACTTTAAAAATAATTTATACGTTGAAGAGTTGTATATCTACATATTTTTGTATCAGGTTTAAAGTGGTTGATATGATACAATCACATTTTCTGCATCAATGGGGGGGGGGTACTGTAAAAATAATATACAGTATCCACCCCAAAATGTAATCACTCCTTCCTTAGCCCATTGCTCACTTTTCCACAAAATGTCATTGAAATACATTGAAAAACTTTGGAGATATTATGTGGTATGGACATTTAGCTAGGATACTTGAGGGGAATATTTCCTGGATCTGACCCCAAAATTTAACCAACCCTTCCATAACCGATTTCCCACCCTTCCACACAATACCATTGAAATTCATTGAGAACTTTGGGAGATATTATGTTGTTTGGACATTTAGCTAGGAAGCTTGAGGGAAAAATCTCCTGGATCAGCCCGCAAAATTTAACCAAACTTTCTGTAACCCATTTCCACAAAATGTCATTGAAATTCATTGAGAACTTTTGGAGATATTTTGTGGACAAACAGAGAGACATGAGTGAATACATATACCTCTTTCTACCTCATTTGAAGAAGTAATGAATTGGCCTGGTAAGAATCATAGTAAAGAACATTGAATAAAACTGAAAATGTAAAACAATCGTAAAGTGTAAAGATAATAATTTGCATTCTTGTTTGATTTTGTTTTTTATATCAAATGATTTTTGCCAAGAAATCCTTATTATTAATATTTGTTATTTGACATTCAAAAGAAGTTATAATGAAACACCAAATTAATTACAATACTTCATCAAATAAAATAAATAATTGGATTACCAAATGAAATGTTCAAGTAGTTATGGGAAATAATAAGAAAATCCCAAATCTGTTAATTCAAATTGAGGTGTATAATGACAACTGTTTTTAATTAAAAATTAAGCATTTTGCTAACAGTATTTTAAATGAATAATCAGTTCAGTATTAATGGGCTATGCTTAAATGGTCATTCAATTGTATAATTATAAAAATAATTAACTGAATATTAATGAATTGACCCTGGTAAGAATCACAGCAAAGATCATTGGATAAAATAGAATCTGTGAAACAATTAAATGTAAAATTAAGTGTTAAGGTAAGAAATGCAGCAATGGATAATTAGTTCAATATGAATAAGATTATACAATGAGGATTTAGATTGTATAATTATAAAAATAAATTAACACACTAATAATGAATTGAATTATATATTTGAAATAGGCTGTTTTGACAGCAGTTAATTGTGTATTAAGTCAGCTTCAGTAATAAAAGAAATGGTAGTTAAATTTGGTATATTCGATATCAGAATAGAGACTATTTTTTAAAATATTGTTATTCTCAGATGTGACTGTCTTTTCACTTAAGCTGTTCCATGCATTTGCTACTCTTGCCAAGAAGAAATTTTTTCTAACTACAGTGGAGGTCAGAATTTGTAGTTTATGGCTGTGTCCTCTGGTTTTACTGCAGATAGATGAAGTCAGCATTTTCTTATCAGGGCATTTTGAGCAATGAACGTCAGTATCCACTCTATGTATGTTGTTCCAGATTCTACAGACTTATAGTAGGTCAATGCATTTTCTTCTGTATGCAAAGGTCTCTAGATTAACTTGTTTTAATCTTTCAGCATAAGATATATCTCCCAGCCTTGGAATGGTATCTGTACTCTCTCTATGGCATCTGAGTTGTACTTCAGGTAAGGAGACCATATGGAGAAAGCAAACTCCAGATGGGGACGTACCAGAGACTTGAACTCTTTCTAAAAAAACATTGGATAAAATCAGAAATTTGAAACAATTAAGTGTAAAGATAAGAAATGTAACAAATGCTTTGTGATTCAATTATAATTAAATTTTATAATTATAAAAATAATTAACACAATAATAATGAGTGATAATAATCATGGTAAGCTTGATTAAAAACTCTATCTACCTATCTATTACATATAAATATATCAATCACTTCAGTATATAATACTTTTCAATTATTCTAGTAGGTGATAATATAGGTAAAAATGTTGGAGTCCACCAACAATGCCTTATATTGCGAACCGGACTATAACGAACCGCTTTATATTTGGGGACATCTCTATTAATTTGCAAATAAAACAATTATTATTTTGAAATATTTAACTTTCTGATTTATAAATGATCCTAATTTTCAATGCATTATTCATTCCAAAATTCATGAAATATTAATGGAGAAAATGAATTTAACTTTTGACTCAAGCAAGAAACATTGGATATTATTGGATGAAAACATGAAACAAGTGTAAAGATAATCAATATAGATGGGTTATGATTTTATGATTCAATTAAAAATACTTAACAGAATGACAATGCCGTATTAACTATGAGGGACAGGCATCAGGCCCCCAGGGTAGATTAGGGGGCCCAAGTAGGCCATGGCCTTAAAAAAATGAGTTTTATGGTAAATAGTAACAATCAATTTAGGTTGTTTTTTTGTTCTTGTTATATATATATATATATATACTGACACAACTTATCTCCCATCGGCCGTTTATTAGCTAGGTCATTTTGATAAGTTTTGCATCCATAAAAAATACACTATGATAATGCCCTAAACAAAATAACAAACTAAATACAAGAATTATAGCTTGAGTGGGGTGGTGCTTGATCAGCACTGCTGGGAACCATGGTTGAAAGACTTTTGTTTTTAAATCCCCGAGACAGTTCCATGGCAAACAACTGATGATCCCTACAAGGAAAAATATTTTACTTCTAGTACTGTGTAAAACAAATCCCTCTGAAATCTCTCATTAACAGTTATTAGTGAATAATTGTCTTACATGTCAAGTAATGAAATAAACAGAACATAAAAACATTTCTGTAGGTAAGATCTTTAGTTTCAAAATATTTTCCATAGTGTGTTCTTAAATGCTTTGATACTGTAAGACTTATATAAAAAATAAACTTATAGAAATATGAAACTTCTATATTAAAGGCGAAAACATATATGCATTTTTTAATTTTTTATTTTCAGAAACATCTTTAGTGTTTGAAGCTACAAAGCTTTCTAGACTATATATATATGAAATCAAGGAATGGTTAATTTTATATCTGACAGAATATGATAATTATAAAGACATTTATTAATTGGGAACCCATAGCTCGGTATCGGTGTTAGCGATTGCTCATGCAACCTATATGCGGACCTGCTCTTTACCACTGAGCTAACAGCACTCTCATGGAAATGCAGCAGCTAGAAACATACACATTCACTTGCCTCCTTATTATAACTGATCGTATTTTTAGGCACGTGATATGAAGTGGTCCTCTATGCAGACAGTATAAAATCAATGAATGGATAATGTTATATCCATCAGAATATGATAATTATAAAGACATTTATTAATTGGGAACACATATCTGTCTGGTATTGGTATTAGCGATGGCTAAAATGGGCAAATGCTTTTCAAGATGGCCAGATTTGGCAATAAAATGGCCAAAATGGCTACCCTGATGACCACTGATAAAAAATAAGGATTATTACGATTCTTTTTATCATTTCTGCATTTGTTAATTTTCAGATTTAAAAAAAGTATGCATTTATACTATTTGATGGGAAAAAATACAAAATGAAAAAAATACTATTGTAAGATGCAAAGATTTCATTAAATCGGAGGCGATCTTTAGACCAGGGTGAACTTCCAGAAATATGGAAAATGGCGATTGTCACACCTATATTTAAAGCCGTAACTGGTAATTATAGACCAGTGAGCTTGACCTCGCAAGTGTGCAAGATCTGTGAGAAACTTGTGAAGAAAGGAATTATTAAATTCATCGAGAATAAGGGTATATTGTGTAATGAACAACATGGCTTTATAGGGCGAAAATCTACACTCGAAGAGTGGGCACAATGGTATGATGAGGGTGTTCCTTTTGATGCGTTATACCTAGATTTCAAAAATACCTTTGAATCAATTCCTCATTGTAGACTGATTTACAAACTGCAAAGATGTGGCATAGCTGGCAAACTAACTTGTTGGCTGGAAGACTTCCTGCGGTGTAGTGAACAGAGAGTTTGTGTGAATGGTTCTAAATCTGAGTGGAGGTGTGTAAGTAGTGGTGTTCCACAGGGGTCAGTGCTTGGGCCAGTACTATTTTAAATATGTATTAATGATCTACCGGATACAATATCTATAAAACATAAAGTTTTTGCAGATGATACCAAATTGTATCACCCAGTCTTGTCGCCGGTTGACCAAGTAACAGTACAGTGGGACCTAGATAAATTAATGCTATGGTCAAGAGAATGATTATTAGCTTTTAATGAAGATAAATGTAAGGTGTTACACGTAGGAAATAGAAATCCGTGTTACGATTACTGTATGAACGGAAATATACTAGATATTGTAAATGATGAAAAGGATCTTGGTATCATAGTAACTTATAAACTATCATTCTCCAAACATCTTGCCAATGCTGCTGCTAAGGTGAACTGGGTGCTAGGACTGATTAAGCATATATTTTCATATATAGACAAGGACTCGTTCCTTATACTATATAATACACTTATGTCCGTCCACACCTCAAGTACTGTGCACAGGTCTGGTAACCAAACTTGGAGAGAGATAAACAAATCTGTTTGAAAAAGTTCAGAGACGAGCAACTAAGTCAGTACCGGAATTAAAAAGTATGAGTTATGGGGATAGGCTACTGCACCAGCCTTTGGGATTGAATAGTCCGACCATATCATGCACAATGATATTAATATCTGATGTGATTTATAAAGTTGTTTAGTCAGACCTCAAAAAGGAGGACAAATTAACGTCTGGTTTGAGGTGGTGTCAGACGGAGGACTGAATGCTCAAAAGTCGGACTGTTCAGCCTAAAGCCAAACGTCTGGCCACCATACCATGATGTCATTTGCATAATTAAGCGTCTGGCATGAAAAGATAATTATTCCTGGAGTGACCAATCAGAATACTTAGCGGAAACTGATATAAAGGGAAATTCTTGAGTGGTGGTTGGGGGTGTAGACAAGGTAAACGGAATTACCAATATGGTGTAGTGGCTTATTTGGAGTGTCTCTATACACAAAAGTGGTCAATATTCGGTTTGTGTCTTTATACACAAAAGTGGTCAGTATTCAGTGTGTGTCTCTATACACAAAAGTGGTCAATATTCGGTGTGTGTCTCTATACACAAAAGTGGTCAGTATTCAGTGTGTGTCTCTATACACAAAACTGTGTCAGTATTCAAAAGGTGGTCAGTATTCGGTGTGTCTCTATACACAAAAATGGTCAGTATTCAGTGTGTGTCTCTATACACAAAAATAGTCAGTACACAGATGACTGAAAAATTAAATATAATTGCTTTTGTTGTTACAACTGCTTCAAATCTTTCTTAAAAAATACCCTTTCCTTAAATTGAATAAGTACCGTACTTTTTATTGAAATACGATAATTATATAATTTGTGATAGAATTTTAAAATCTGCGTCGAATTTTGCATACAAATTTTCTATATGCAAATTATCTCATCCCATGAAAAAAGTTGTTTACGCGGTGTGAACAACCGAGTAAACAACTTTTTTCAAAGATAAAAAATCTCCGGTTCGAAACATGGGAATATTTATATCAAAAGTTTCTCCATTTATTATTCTTACAAAGAGGATAAAGATTTCCTACAATAAAAATAATTCTTATACAAGTTTTGAGCGTTTTTTCTCGTTACATATCGCATTTTCGTCAAAAGTTTGGGAGGAGCCTATTAAATAATTAAAATCAAAAGATTTCATTGTTTTCATGATTATCTCCCTTGACGTTAACTCTTTAGACATCATTATCCGTTGATCGCAAACAATAGCATTTATTTTTACAGAACATTTAAACCAGAAATTCTTGGTTTATTTACAATTTTGTAGTTTCTGCCTTTTCTTTAATGTTGCATTTCCACAAGGAAGAGAAATCAGAGAAAAGAAAAGAGAAAGAAGTAAGTATAACGTTCTCTTATTTTCTTTATTTACAAATAAACACGAATTTTGGCAGAAACAGACGTGACAGTCTTTTTTGTAAATTAAACAAAGAAATGACGATTCTCATAAACAATAACGATTAATCTTTCAATATTTAATAATATTTTATACTTTATCTAAAAATTGATCTGGAATTAGGCGGTTCCTTTTTTAAATCTGTCGATGATTTTAAGATGTTTTCATTCATCTTTTTTGTTTTCTTATAATCTGATCAACAGTCAACACTGATTTATCAATTTCATCTGCTGAATAAATGAATTTGTTTTAAAGAGTTGCTGAAAATAACGATGGCCTGATTCACTTCTACCTATGGACATAAACAAGGCCCAAAATACTCGACCCTGTGTTTAAAAAATGGTACTCTTTTTTTAGTAGCAACTCTCACGGACTTTTGGCAAAAAGCGACATATGTGTCGATTAAAACGTCTGTACTTGAAATCTATTAATTGTATCGTAATAATCTTTGTGTTATTAATAAAAGAAAAATTATGTATGACGACACCAACTTTGGGAGCTCATTCAAACAGTATGCAAGATAAAGCACATAGTTTTTCCTGTCATTTTAGGTCATGTATATGCTGTAACCCGAACCGTATTTACTCTTATAGTAGGTACTCTCACAGACCTTTGGCAAAAAACGACATGTGTCGATTAAAACGTCTGTAACTTGAAATCTATTAATTGTATCGTAATAATCTTTGGGTTATTAATAGAAGGAAGATTGTAGAAAATTATCAACTAAAGAATATTTCTGTAGACAATATAGAACTGGTGATAACCGGGTTTGTAAAATGTTTATATTCGCGAACCGGTGAACTAGTAAAAATTGCATTAGGAAATTTGAGGTCAATTTGCACACGCATTTTAAAATTCCACCAAAAATAAACTAATGAGCCGATTTCTATAAAGATTCATGGATATATTCAATTTTGAATGAATTTTCGTATGAAGGGTATTTTGTAAGAAAATAGTAGGGAATTCTTCTTTTTTTTCCCAAGTCAACAAACCCCCTATTTTAATTTTAAGAAATCTCAATTAAATGTTTTAGGGTTGACACGTATTTTTGCATTTCTATGAAGGTAATTCCTAAGAGAAACTAAATCCATTGAAATTTTATTCGATTCTGCTGACTGTTTTTTTAGAATTGGCTCTGAATCGGAAAATAGGAAATAAAAAATTTAAAAATATTTTCTGTTTAGAAAGTTTTTCGTTGTTTTTGGGTTTTTTTATTAAAATACTGTGTACACATTTTGTTTTAAAAAAAAAAATATCTGCTGGAAATTTTTTTATTATGGCTTTTGAAAAAACATTGTCATTAAATTATTAAGGTTTATGCTTATTGAACTTTCTTGGATTCTCATGAAACATTATTATCAGAAAGAATGGTGTTTTACTTATCGATAAATATAAAGTTTATCAAATTTTGATGTACCCAGGGCTGCTGCTGGCCATTTGGTGCCCTAAGTATAATTGCTGGTGCCCCCCCCCCCCCAGCAAGGAATTTCCCAGTACCAATACCAATGGCTAAAATTGGCTAGATTTGTTCTCACTCTTCAAATAACGTTAACAGCCACATTAATAGAAACTGTCAACTAAAACTGTCAATATAGGTTTCTTCAGTTTTCAATTTGGTCTCGCTGGCTTGCTATGTATTTATCCTGCATACAGGCTGTGCCAATGGAGCTAGAGGGCTGAAAATTTAAACATTTACTCCTTATTATGTCAAGATAAAGGTTTTATTTTGTTTTTTCACCCCCCTCCCTTCTTAGGTTTTTAGAGAAGGGTTCAATTTGCAATGTAAGTTTATGTTAAATTTCTCTCTTAGTTTGTGTCCAGCAGTGTTCTTGCTTGTTTTTTGAAAATTCGGACCACCAACAAAAGGCGAGAGAAGTAACTTATTCATTGATCTCCGCCTTTTCCAATTTTTTTTATTGATCACCCACAACACAGCATGGAACCGAGTGACAACTTTCAGTGGCCTGGAGTCTCCACAGGAAAATAACACAATCAACTACATCTCAACAGTGAATCGCATTGACATGAAAAGGTTCCAGTCCAAATGGGTCACCTCGTGCATTGGTGGAATACAAGCGAACACACAATCATCCCCCCCTCCAAGTATGACCCCAAGATGGGAAGAGTGATCACTACTGACACAAATCTCAGGGCATGGGGGAGCAGCATGAATGGTGCTAAGTCTGCGACAAAGGTCTACATTGTTGATGGATTCAGGCCTGAGCCACTGCTCGGAGACATCGATGCCCAGACACTGGGCTTTGTGTCATTCAACAAAGAAGGTTATTATCCGACATCTGAAGAGCTGGATCCGGAGTGTCCAGAAATCCAAAGGATCCAAAACAACCACAAAGGGGATACACTGTATCCTTGAGAAGATATGCAAAGGTCTAAATGTCCCGGTTGAAACTAAAGGTAAACCTCTGTCTCCGATTCCACAACATGAAAAAAATGCTGTAATGGCTATCGTCGAGAAATTCAAAGGCCCAGTCTTCAATGACAAATAGATTGGCGCTATTAAAACTGCTCCAGTCCTCCTAGACCAGTGTTTCTCAACCTTTTTCAACCCAATGCCCCCCTATGACACCTAGTTACATGTCAACACCCCCCTGTAGTTCAAATATGAGAAGTAAACACAACGATTTCTTCCTGCAAGTTGAATTCTTGTCCTTCAACCTTGCAAATGAATGGATTCATAACCCAGACAGGAATATTCATATCAATCCGATCTTCAAAGTGCTTCACAAAATCATTTTTCAGTGACTTCAGATACATACAGTATTCTTTGTTTGAAAACAACAGCAAGGGAGATCATTTTAAATGTTTATCCATAGAATAACAATAACACTACAGTGTATTAAGCAAAATAATTCACCACTTGCCAGTTACTTACATGTATAGAAGAAATGGTTGGCAAAGTTAACATTTTATAACTGCGTAATGCTAATTCCTCCTCGTTTGTAAGCAGATAATACTAAACGACAGCCATTTGTAAATCAGAATTATCGATGTTCATGGAATCTCCATAACGTCCCCTCTAGAAGTTCAAATGCCCCCTTAAGGCCCTTAGTCACCTTGAAACAAACCAATGCCCCCAAGGATGACACAAAGTTTAAACCAGTCCTGTTCCACTATCAGGAAAAGGTCTGCAACCTGCTGATGTTCTTACGGCATAAAAATATCATCACAGATATTGACCCAAATGTTTCACATCCACATCATAAAAATACACTGTACAGTATAGTATAAAAGGTTTAGGAAATCATAAATGCATATATATTTATAATATATAACATATATAATATGCTGCAGACTATTTTTTTAAATTGGCTCTGAATCGGAAAATAAGAAATGCCAAAAAACTAAAATATTTTCTGTTTTGAAAGTTTTTCATTACTTTTTTTCTATTAAAATATAGTGTACACTTTTTGTTTTTACCAAAAAATATCTGCTGGAAATGTTTTTGTTTTTTTTACTAGTTTTTATAAATTTTTCATTAAATTATTAATGTTTATGTTTCTTGGATCATTCTGAAACATTGTTAATCAGAAAGGACAGTGTTTTACTTATCGATAAATTTGAATGAGGCTGTTTTTTAAAAAAAAGAATTTTGATAATTTCACACAATACATTTTGTCAGGTATGGTAGCACATGATTGGATGTGGATAGTGTATTTAGTCTATCCTCACATAGGCATAAGGTGAATCTAAGGGTATTTTAGACATTTAAAAAAATGTTTCCAATTCACTGTAGTTTTATGAAATTTATGGTTTTTTGTTAATTAACGGTATATTTTTTTACTGTATTCGTTTATTTATTTGTACATTTACAATTTTTGGATGGTAAAGTTTATCAAAAAGCGTTTTGGAGGTTCATCAGAACAATAATAAACGCAAGTCATTCTGACAGCAACAGTGTGACAGTCTGGTTGACAAGGGCTGTGAAACCATATGAAGATGCAAACCATTTTTGCCCATTATGAGTTATCGTAAGAGCTAATGGGTGATCTTTTGCATCAAATTTAGGAAAAGAAATTGTGACATGAATATCTTTTGAATTATTAAAATTTGGGCAATCTTTGGATTGCCAGGGCCAGAAGATGGTAGCTATTTTAGATGGCTAAAAATTGGCTAGACTTTCAATGACTGGCTTTAAAAATGGCTAAAATTCGCTTATTTCATTTCCAGATAACTGCAGCCAGGTGACAGTAGCTATTTTAAATGGCTTAAAGTGGCTAGATTTTTCAATGCCTGGATTTGATCGGTATATTCATTGTGTGTGTGTGTGTGTGTGTGTGTGTGTGTGTGTTGTTATAGCTGGACTATTTTCCTCATCTATGCTGTTATTTCTTTCACAATGTTTCGATTGTGTAGCTTCCAGCCTTCACCAGTGTTCTTTGTTTTCTTTCTTTCTGTCTTCTTCCGTCTGATTTGTCTTAAGCGCAAATCAATATTAGAGAAAAGGGAGAAACTGTAAGAAAAGTTTAAATCCATGAATGAATGTTCGCATTCTACTTGACATGTTACATCTGTTGGTAATCTTAACTTTTAACAGCTTAAACAACTTATTCCTCAAGTATCAAGGGAGGTAATAAAAATTTCTTTGAAAAAACAAAAAAATAAACTTGGCACAATGTAGGGAAGGTGGTCCTAATTGTAAATTGTAAAGTTCTGCACCCGCACTCACACAATGTTAAAAACGGTGTATAAATGAAAAGAAATAAGAGAATTAAAGAAAGAAAACATAAGTAAATGTATTATATTGTCTATAGTTTTGAGAAGGGACATTAACATTCAAAGAGTTTTTGGGACGATTTAACTCCTTGTTTGTATTATTTACACAACATTTTGGCCGATCCATTCTATGGCCTTCTTCAGGCGTACTCTCCGAATGTGATGGTGGTAAACAAAGATTTTTCTCTCCAATGCTCGCAATGCTTATAACGTAGGATTTGGGTGTTTGGATAGTACACCTGAAGAAGGCCGCAGAATGGATCGGCCAAACAAGGATTTCAATCGTTTGAAAAATCTTTGAATAAATTAAATTGTTAAATTGTTGTTTTTGTTTTGGAATAAACTATTATTTAACTATATTCATGGAATATACCATTTTAAAGTGTGAATTTTGTGCTATTTATTTAAGTTGAATGTTTTCTTTTCACTTGTTTATTCTGGTTTATTTGAGGAAGTCAAATCAAAGATGTAAAAAATGCAAATTCAAGCCATTTTATTGTACGAGTTCAAAATGGGACGTAAAGCAAACTGCTCGCAATATCAACCAAGTATTTGGCCACGGGACTGTCAATGAATTTACAGCTCAACATTGGTTCTAAACATTTCGAAAGGCAGACAAGAGCCTTGAAGATGAGGGTTGTTGACGCCCTTCTGTGATTGACAACATCCAATTGTGGGACATTATTGAGGTAGACCCACGCAAAACAACGAGTGATTGCAGAGAAACTAACCATTGACCATTCAACAGGTGTTCGACATTTGCACTAAATTGGAAAAGCAAAAAAGCTCGAAAAATGGATGCCGCACGAGCTGAATGAATATAAAAACAAAGTCATTGTTATAAAGTCTGCTCTCTGCTTCTTTTGTGCAAGAAAAATGATCGCATTGTGATAAAAAATGGATTCTGTACAACAATCGATGGCATTCCACACAGTGGCTGAACAGAGGTGAAGTACCAAAACACTTCCCAAAACCAAACCTGCATCAAAAGAAGACTATGGTCACTTTTTGGTGGTTGGCAAGTGGAATCACTACAACTCTTTGAATTCTGGCGAAACATCAGAGCAAAGAAGTATTGCCAGGAAATCAACAAAATGCACCAAGAACTGCAACGTTTACATCCAATATTGGTCAATCAGAAAGGACCAATTCTTCTCCATGACATCAGTCGACCGCATGTAGAGCGAATGAACCTGTAGAAATTGAACAAACTAGACGACAAAACTCTACCTCACCCATCTTACTCACCAGACCTCTCTCCTACTGACTACCACTTTTTCAAGCATTTTGAGCACTTCCTGCAAGGAAAGGTCTTCAACAACTAAGCAATGGCACCAACCTAATATATTGCTAATAAATTAAATTGTTAAATTGTTTCTATTTGTGTGCTATTTTTAACATCGAGTGGGAAAAGATGTGAAACTTTACAATCAGGCCTCCTTCCCTACATTGTGCGAAAAATTAAGTAAAATTCATATTATTACAAGATGGGGAATGAAAGGTCAGTTATTCTATTAATTTTAAGATCAATAAATAAAATTATTTGATAAGATATGTAAAAAATTATTTATGCTGTCCAAACAGAAATTGTGAAATTTATGCCGTTTATCTATAGGATTAACAAAACATTTGTATTAAACATTATTTTTAAGGTAGGGAAAGTTTTCTCCTTGGGATCAAGTTTTCAGATCCCTCGCTACACGTGAAAACATCATTAGAAATCAACGAATTGGCAGAAATTAATAACTTTTTAAACCTGCTGATGATTCCAAAATTTGGCAATCGTTTTTGAAGTCACTAGAAGATGGTAACCATTTTAAATTGGTTAGGTAACTGTAGAGCCAAAAATGTTTTATATGCTTCAAAAACTCATACAAAGGCTCCAAAAGCTGTGATTATACAACATATTGATCAAATCAAAGCCAGGCATTGAAAAATCTAGCCACTTTAAGCCATTTAAAATAGCTGCAGTTATCTGGAAATGAAATTAGCAAATCTTAACCATTTTTAAAGCCAGTCATTGAAAATCTAGCCAATTTTTAGCCATCTAAAATAGCTACCATCTTTTGGCCCTGGCAATCCAAAGATTGCCCAAAATTTTATTACTTGGAAATAATTCAAAAGATATTCATGTCACAATTTCTTTTCCTAAATTGGATGCAAAAGATCACCCATTAGCTCTTACGATAACTCATAATGGGCAAAAATGGTTTGCATCTTCATATGGTTTCACAGCCCTTGTCAACCAGACTGTCACACTGTTGCTGTCAGAATGACTTGCGTTTATTATTGTTCTGATGAACCTCCAAACGCTTTCGGTTTATAAACCCATAAATCTTTTGCGTTTATTATTGTTCTGTTATTATAACTAACCAAAAAAATCCAAAAGTCTTCAGTTTTTCAGGTAGGTTTGCAGAAAAATATGTCCCTTCGATTAATCCATAATTTCTTCAGCCACGCTGTCTGTCATCATATTTAGAGTAAATGAACAACAAGCCATTACACAAGCACATGATCTATCTTATCAGTTGATCTTGAATTTCCAGAATCAGTATTTTTTCCCAATGATACAACAATGGTCTTTTTCTGCTAGATTCATAATTTCATATTGATACTTATCTAATTTTTCCCATCTGTTGAAAAGTATGAAAAATTATCGCTTAAATGAAAATTGATCTTAAAATGTGAAGAAACAAAGGTTAAGATTTGGTTAAGCAAATATAAGTAAAATGTTATGAGAAAATATGTTTCCTATGCAGTATGAATTGCTTAGACTAAATCTGACTTTCATTTCTTCCAGGAATCTTTCGTTTTTGAGAAAAAGTAACTTTTATAGGGGAAGCACATGAATTGGCTCAAAAGTGGGTGATCAGTTTACAATGTATATATAATGTAAATCTAAACCCTTGTGTCCGTTTTTGTGACACCCGATGTTCAATTTACAATGTAAATATCTTCTAAACTGGACCGTTTATGTCTGCCTACGCAACTTTTAGTATTTAATTTTTGCAAGGAAAAGCAAGATTTCTTTAAAAGGATAGTATTAGCATTCTTATTTCCACACAAGGTAACATATTTTTGAAATTGGATATTATCTTAAAAAATAATGATTTGAAAGGCAAAAATTAAATGAAGCTGATTGTTAGGTGTGAACAAAGTGAACAAAATTGAGAAATACTTTCCAGCGAGTATGTGACACTTGATTTAAAAAAATGTATGGTAGACAATGCAGTATACATATATTTGAATGGAAAAAATAAGATTAAAATACACAACAGTTGCACCGTGCAAAAAAAAGGCATGTTGTCTTCTGTAGCGGTCATTAAATAAAAATAGAATAAAATATATTAAAAATACAGCCAGTAAATATTTTTTCATCATTTCACTATATTTAATTATTCATTCTTGTTATAATATTTTCATATAAGTTTCAGTCAAACCACGACATACAAAGAACAAAAAATATACATTTAAAAAATTTTAAAAACATTGGAATAAATCGATAAAAGTGATGAAAAATGTTTTAAAAAAGTAATATTGAGTGAAAAAAATTTGTTTTCATATACCAAAAGCCTGAATTATAATTAATTGAATAAAACTAAATAATTGCAGAAAAAAAAATTATTTTAGTTAATTTTCCTTTTGTTTAATCCCAAAGTAAGAGTTCCGTTCTGGCAGTTCCTGGATATAATTCTAAAAAAGGTAAACATAATTAATATCTCCAGGGATTTATCTGTAAAATGTGTAAAAATCAACAAATCAGCATGATGATATAAAATAGATAAATCATCAAACTAATAAAAGGTGGGGAAGAATCATATGAAAAAACATTATTCTTCTCCAAAATTTGGAATGGAAAATTATATTTTTAAATTTCAGCCTTTAATAAATAAGTATCAAAAATGTTATTAAAATCGATTAATATGCTGATTTATGCCAGATTTTTAAAATTTCTCGCATGTCAATTTCAAGCTGAAATATTTGTCCATTTTGTTCATACATACTGGTTGTTCTCTCGTTCTTTAATAAATGTGATTTTATTTTCATTTCTTTCACTTATCTTAAAATCTATACTCTCCACAATTTTATGGTATCTATTTTCCTTTAAAATGCGTAAAAGTATTTGATATCTTTCATTTATTACACAAGTCTGTCCCTTATGCAACAGTAGATTTATTGCATGGGAGTACCAACAGATTTCCTTTTCTTTTCAAGTCAACACTCTTCACTTGTAAATTTCATATATCATCAATTGCTTGGTTGTAAGAAAATCACTGTTTAAAGTGAAATATACTTTTCTTTAATTTTCCCCCTTTACAAGTTTTCTTTCAGGAAAATGATCATAAAACCTCTCCCTAATTATGTTGAAGTTAAAAAATGTCAACATTTTATCTAAATTCAAAAGTATAAACATTGAATAACTATCTTTTTGATGGATGTATTAAACTATTGTAAAACATGAAGTTATAAAGATTAAATGTTATTCCTTTAAAGTCAAGAATCTTTGCTGTAAGCCAATAATTTTCCTTGGAAGTCTGGTTCTCTGTAGGCAATAGCAGTGCACATCAAATACACTGACTCTGACTAGATTTCTTTTATGATAATAGACTTCCATACAACTAAAGGGGTTTTTCCTGTAGGATTGGTTAACCAATACTACTAAAATACAATACAATATAACCGTCAAAAATGGATCGCATCATAAGGACTGATTTGACTGATCACTGTTAAAGAGGTTAATATTTTTTATTTTCATACTAAGGCCGAGACGACAGTGTTTGTTTGAGTTTTAGTAAAAAGCAATTATTTTATTTTTTGTTAGATGAAGTATAGTAAACCATTTTTATTAATTTTTGACTACTATTTACATTCATCCTAATTTTTAGTTTTTTAATCACAATTTAACTAAGGCTGGTACCATACGGCAGTGTTTATTTTGGTATTAGTAAAAAAGTGATTATTTTTATTTAGACAAAGTATTGTTTTGACTACCATTTACCTTCATCTTAACATTCAGTTGTTTTTTTAAATTACAATTTAACTTGGTTTTAATGAAAAAGCTATTATTTTATTATTCATTTATTGTAAACCATTTTACACTGCCATGCCAGCCGTAGTTAAATAAATTGTGTTTTTTTTATTAAAAATCATACTAAAACTAAAACAAACACTGCTGTATGAAAGTAAGAAATGTTAACTTCTTTAGCGGTGATTGGTCAGATCAGTCCTTATGATGCAATCCTTTTTTGATGGTTAAACATTGCCAAAAACTGAAATGAAACTAAACAGGTCTGGTTAGCCACTCGATAGAAACTGTCATGTGACCAACATCTTTTAGCAGCATGCCACTTGGAGTGATCGATTTAAAATTGGAAAAAGGGGTGATCAATGAATAAGTTACTTCTCTGGCAATTTTGTTGGTCGGTGATCACTAAAAATGTCTGACTTTTCAAAAAACAAGCATGAATGCTGCTCAACACAAACTAAGGGATCAATTAAACTTACATTGTAAATTGAACCCTCCACTAAAAAACTATTTGGGAGGGGGGATTTAAGTTTTGTCTACACATAATAAGGAGTAAATGTTTAAATTTTCAGCCCTCTAGCTCCATTGGTGTGGCCTATATGCATGATACAGCCAGCCAGCCAGCTGGACTAACCTGAAAATTAAAGAAACCTATTTTGGCAGTTTTGGTTGATTGTTTCTAACAAGAAAAAGTGTGTCTGGGTTGGACTTGATTTCCCACCAACTAAAGTGCAGAAGGGAGTCATCATACATCTGGCAGACACCCATGCAGGTAAGGCAGTTTACAACTTGGAAGCTGATGAAAGGTAGCACTCCCAAGCAAAAAATAGGTACTGGAAAGAAGACTTCTCCTAGTACTGACAAGCTTCTAAAACATGAGAACAATCCTACCATCTCTGATTTGAAGGAGAATTCACTGATCTTCTGCAGAAAGTCACTGTGAGAACAATACAACATCATTTCCAAAAGCTTTCATCAGGTCGTAAATTGCCTTACTTGTGCCACAAGAATCACAGAGACACCTTCCTCCAGCTGGGCCAAATCATGGGATTTCTCTTCAGTTGTAAGCTCACACCATCCTATGGCAGCACTCAGAAGCAGAGTTATAGCTTTAAAAATGGCAAGAAAACTTGCAGATTTAGTGGTCAACAGCATGTCTTTTAAGGTGGACAGTTTGTGGTGTACTGATACCAACTCTGCCTTGGCACAAAATCTCGGCCCTCTCTTCTGGGGCCTAGAATATGCTGACTGCATACCCAGTGGGGTAAAACCAAACAGGGTCCACCTGTTTTTTCACCAAAGTCACAACACTATTTTTTAGAATATTAAATGACCCATCAAGGGTTGATATGCCTCTAAACAAATCAATCAAATCATTGACACAAAATCTAGAGGTGCGGGTGTCTGCCAGATGTACTATGACTCGCTTCTGCTTTTGAGTTGGCAGGAAATTAAGTCCAACCCAAACACACTTTTACTTTTTGAGTTTTACTATGTAAAAGTTTCTTTTGTAGCCACATCATATGTTGATATTTATTTGTAATAATATTCCAGTCTAAATGGACTTATTTTTTAATAATTTTAATCTATTTGCAATTTATCAAAAATGCCTGCAAAGAATAGCTGTATCCTGAAAACTGATTTTCTTTTGTCAAATATTCTTTTTGAAACATCTCAACTCCCACTCTATGAAATACAACTAGATATGTTTACATATTTCTTAATGTGCCCTCTTCAAAGTTTATGTAACATTTAATGGAAAACTCATTATGTTCATACAATGAAAATCATACATATATGAATATCCAGTGATTTATTTTCCATTTATCTTTTTTTGCTGATTTCATGTCCATACTACTATTAAAATGTCTAATGAGATCTGCTGAAAATAATTGAAATCCAAACCGAGTTAATATAAATGTATACTTGCAAATAATGCATGAGCATATGGTCTTCATTAATACTTCTTATTCTTTCACAGATTTCAAGTGTGGTGGAAAACAAATGAACTCTTCTGATGGATGTAAACATTGTATAGTGAAACTGTAATCATTGATTCAATGTTGAATATGAAAATACAGAATCAAGATAAATAATATTAACAAGTTTGTGAAGATGTTGTTTATGGAATGAAAAGTTGAAAACACCCAAAGGAAAAAAACACATGGAATGTGATTATTTATATTTTAAATACTAATACTAAAAGAACATCTGAAAATAAGCAATATTAATGAGCATTGTGTCGATGTCTGTTAAAATGCAAACACATGGAGAGAAAGCATGTCTATGTAAAATGTGTGGATTGGAATTTTCACAGAGTTCAGATTTAAAAAATCATATGCAAACACACACTGGAGAAAAGCACTTTTCATGTGATGTGTGTGGTTCAGCATTTTCGCACAATTATGCTTTAAAAAAACACTACCGAATGCACACTGGTGAAAAACCATATTCATGCCAAATGTGTGGATTAGCATTTTCACAAAGTTCATATTTGAAAAGTCACATGAAAACTCATACTGGAGAGAAACCATATTCATGTGAAGTATGTGGTTCAGCATTTTCATGGAAGTCAAATTTAAAAACTCATATGCAAACACACACTGGTGAGAAGCCATATTCATGTGAAGTTTGTGGATCAGCATTTACAGTGAATTCAGCATTAAGAAGTCACATGAGAACACACACTAAAGAGAAACCATATTCATGTGATGTGTGTAATGCAGCATTTTCACAGAGTTCAGTGTTAAGAAGTCACATGCGCACACACACTGGAGAGAAGCCATATTCATGTGAAGCGTGTGGTGCATCATTTTCACAGAGTTCACATTTGAAAACTCATAAGCGGACACACACTGGAGAGAAGCCATATTCATGCCAAGTGTGTGGATCAGCATTTTCACAGAATTCACATTTGAAAAATCACCTTGAAATACACACGTGAGAAATCATATTAATGTGATGTGTGTGATTTAGCATTTCCATGGAAGTCAAATTTACAAAATCATATGCAAACACACACTGGAGAAAAGCCATATTTTTGTCATGTGTGTGGGCCTGCCTATTTAGAGAGTTTGACATCTAACACTCACTGGTGAAAAACCATATTGTGAACTGTGTGGATCAGGATTTATACAGCGTTCAAATTTGAAAAGACACATGAGAACAAACACTGGAGAGAAACCGCATTGAAATTGTCTTGTGTGTGGATTAACATTTTCATGAGGCACCGATTTTTAAAAAAACTGTACTGAAAAAACCCTGGAAAAAAACATTCATGTGATATAATGGTTGGCATTTACATCCAATGCATATCCAAAACAACACACTTGAGAGAAAGCATATTCCTGTGAAATGTGTGGCTTGACATTTTCCAGCAATTCAGCCTTAAAAATATGTTACTGTAAGACTGTAACCCTGCTTGTTGATAGCTCCCTACCAGTTTCTTCTCCCCTCTATGTTGTGTTTTGTTTCTTTAGTAGGATTTGTCATTTTGGTCAGAGCTACAGAATGGTTTACACCAAAATAATGAATTGATGCAAATCATATGCAAACACACACTGATATTTCAGTGCTGTTTTACTTTGTGACTCAAATCTGGGGGAAATAATGTGGATTTTTAAATTCTAAAAGTGATATTATTTTACTTTTACATCCCTGACATCAAAATATGAGACAAGATGAGAGTTTCTCTACTCCGAACACCAACCAGTCAGACTGCTATGTGGATTTTAGCAGCTGGTTGTCATAATAGCAACATTGATGATTTTTTTCCGTTGTCTGAATACCATCTTCTGCAGTAGCTTTTGATGACTTTCTGTTCTATCTGGGACTGCTGTGACTTTTCTCTTATTCGAACACCACCCACTGCTGTGACTTGATGACTCTTTCGAACACCAAGACACTTTGATTATCTTTTCCTTTGACTAAACATTGTCTGCTATATTAACTTGATGGCTTCTATCCAGAACTGCTGCATCAGTGTTTACATGTCTGGCGAAATTTTGCAACTTAAGAAAATAGCTGAATTTTATGAGAGTTTGGCGGAATAAAATTAATGATATGAAAATTATAATTTATCTTTTCAATAGCCTATTAAGAATAGGCCACTACTCCACGTGACCAACATTTCTTCTTCCTTCAGAAATTATAGGGTTAAATTATATTTAAAATAAACATTCTGGCTTCAATTTTGGACTACAAAAATGATCACAGTCTTGGTCAGTTTGTGGGAATGAAAGCTCATTAATCAACTGTCAAAACCTGCTGGAGTCTGGGCAGAACTCCATTTTTAACCTGTTTTACTAGTGAAATTTGAGTTAATTTTGGGTTTGTGCCTCACCGGTTCCCAACCCCATTAAGGTACCAATTTCATTTATCTTCCCTAAATAATTTTTTCAATTCTTTTTTTATCACTATTTTACTAGGATTAGTTCTCAAGTGCCCATTATTATTAAAGAAAAACTATATTCTGTTATTTCATGGTTTGAATTTCATTGAATTAGTCACTGTACTGGGTGCATGATTTGTCACAGGAGAAAACATGTACTGAATGGCATGAAGGAGCATTAAAATATCAGTACTATAGCAGAAAGTGAAAAAATTAGGCATTTGCAAATTTTGCTGAAATGACCAAAGAGAAAATGAAAAGAATCTAAAATGTTATAACATACCCTTTCTTAGTTACATTTTATTCTATGCTTGTTTCTGCAAAACTTATATTGTCGATCAAAGCAGTTACATTTTATGCATATTGAATGTTTTGAAAGTCAAACTCTTGGATTTTATAAATGTGGTAACAGGTCGATTGCCTCCCGGTCATTGGCCTCCCTGGACATTTGCGAGCTACTTATAAACAAATCCCCATCTCTCTTGCTGGGAAGGTGGTATGTGAGTGGGGAGGGACTGTTTCAACCGACCAACCTCAGTCTCTTTATTAAGCACTGTTCACATGCTTCTTGGATCGGTTTTACAGGTACATTTATTTATTTTTCACTTTGTATTTAATATTAAAAAACTATTTTATTTTATGCAATGATTATTTTTGTTTCAGACATTTTAATGGGGATTAACTGTAAGAATCCGGGAATAGACATACACCAAAAAAAGTCCCTTAAAAAATCACACCAGTGCTGTAGAAAGAAGTATCCGTAGCCAAAAGAAATTCTGTTTTGCCATTAGACAGCGTGTTGTCATTTTTTTTTCGATTTATACTTTTTATACTTAATTGTAAGTTTTAATTCTGTCATATTCATTGCCTGTTGTCCCAAGAGATAAGGGTGTTTCTTTATAAGTTGCTTGGGATGCCAGTGACCATGCCCTAGTAACTATAAAAGCCTATTGACTGCAAAATGTAAATATTTCACTTACTCATTCAACACGTTTTATTTTTTCTTTCCATTAAAATCTTCATTTTTTTTTCACTGGAAATTTACATTTTAACTTTCAATAAAGTTTTGTTTTGAAATATATTTCATCAACTTTACAATTTGTATTCTTGTTTGTATTTTTTATATCAAGTGATCCTTGTCAAGAAATCTATTATAATATTTTACTATGGTTGATTTTTGTTTTTGTTAAAAGCTTTTGACTTTAACCAGTGCCTAAAATGGTTCCAGTCAAACCCCAAATAGGCTGCATATGTGTGCAAAATTCACACATTGATTTCCCCCTATTTTTAGCGGTTTAAGAAATTGCCTAGTTTGATTTTAATTATGTAGTATATTTTTAGATCATATTTCAGATTATTTTCTGTAGAATTTAGTTTTTTAAAGATCTTTTGGCCTCAATTCTGGATCGCAAAAATTAAAATGAATTGGCAATCGTGGTCCTGTTCAGCAGTACCACAGAACAGACAAAAGACTGTATTTGTTAGTAATTTCAATTAATTTAATGTTACATTTTTAATGAGATGGATGAGCTTGGCTCTTTCCAATACTTAACTCAATTCTAGGCACAGTTTCAGAGAGACACATCCACATTCTCAATTGACAGTTTTGCACAAAACGTTGCTTATACAGCTATATGTTGATTAGTTTATTCATTCCAATATTTTCTATACCATTCAATACTGCACTGTTAAAGGTCATATTATAATTTAATGTATTTTTTTTCATCTTATACTTAGTTACATTAATTTGCACAGCAATATTTTAACTGTTCTATATTAAAACCTGCTCTAATCAAAACCACACTATTCAAGGTATTCCTGTACTAAAAAAAGCAATATTGACTCCATTGTAAAATAATATATATGACACCACAAAGCCAACTAGTCTTCATTAATAATGATATTTGCTATTTGACAGTCAAAATGATGTTACTATGAAATACCAAATTAATGGTTCAAATAGTGCTGTCAAATTATAAATTCACTCATGTAGTTGCTTATAAAAGTATTTTACAAAATAAAAAAAGGTTTGTATGTTTATATACTAATTAATACTGTGAAAAGATTCATGGATATATTTCAATTAACCTATTTTTTCTAAGAAACAATAATAGCAAATTTGTTTCAGTTGAAGAGTCCATAGGTTTAAATGATGGGAAGGAGGTACTTTTATCAGCAAAATCTTTACCCCTGAATGAGAGTCAAGTGTTACGGACAACAGACCAAGAAAATCACACTATTCATTATATAAGTTAACTTAGCATGAATTGGTATCAGACCATCTATACTAGGATAACCAATAAGGATTGAACCCACTAACAACGGCCAGCATGATTAGCTTACTGATCATTGCTATACAACGTCTGTCCTGATCTTTTTTTTTGTTTGTTCTTATTTCATATAATCTATGCGTTAATTCCAGTGAAAAAATATTCACGGGTATATTTAGATTGTTTGCCCAAAATAGTGCATAGTTTGAAAAGGTGGGCAGGAAGTATTTTTTTTTTTCAGCAAAATTTTACCCCGCCCATTGGAAGAGTCCAGTTGTACAACCAGCAAACCAAGAAAATCCCACTGTTCATTATTAGAGTAGATTTTTGTATATGGTTTGAGGGGCTGAAATGATACAATTACAATTTCTGATTTGATTGCTAGAGCAAAGGCAATGAAGACTGTTCTCTCTTTTATTTTGGACTTCAAAAATTCCCTTAGCGGAACAAATATTTGATGGGAAAAATTGAAGATATTAAATTGTTTTTTCTTCTTCAATCATAGATACTGATTACCTCCCTTGACTTTGCTGTTTGGATGATGATAGGTGTGATTGATTTAAATCATAAATAGTAAAAGATTCACATTTCAATGTTTAACTCTTAGATTCATGGACTGCTTGTAACCGCTGTGGAACTCTTCAATGAATAGGATAAAAAAAGAAAGGAATTCTTTTGTGAATTGAATTAAAGAAGAAAAAAATTACCAGAAAGTGTAAGGGATGTCATTTTAATCAGAAGTTACTCTCCTTGAATCACTTTTTTTTACTGGAAGGAATTTAAGAGTTAAGGCAATACTAATGGAGTGTTTTAAATGTTTACATCCTAAGGAAATCTGGATGTTCAAATTCTGAAATTTGTAACTTTCTATTTTGTGTAGTGAACAAATGTCACGGCGTGAATACTTTAAGACACACACCTGTTGTGGTTGCCGCGAGGTAAAGGTCAACCAACACGAGACAGGAATAATTTAGCGTGGGAAAACAATAATGGTGTGCGTACAACTGCAGAGGGGAGAACACGGTGAAACAGCACAGAATAATTCAAGAAAAAACAACACAACTTCAGGGTTTTTCTGGTGAAGCAATAATTTTGGTCTATATAACAAAACAAGAAGATTCTGGGGGTCAGGTGAGAAAACGTCCGGTTGAGGAAAAGAAAAGGTTTGTCTAACAGTCCTTTCGTAAGATAGGAGAGAAGAAAAGAAGACAGAAATATCCTCGGAGAACTCGATCAACGTCCGTAGAACTGACTTTAAAATAGACAGGTTAAAACACTAATCGTTTTTTTTTATCGACGTCTTCCGTTCGCTATTCTCGGAGTCGTTTCGAGAAGAGTCCTCCTTCTTCGTCACACTCACACCGTCGCTGAGTTGTTCAACTTGTTACTGATCTCTCCTTCGTTTTTTCTTTGTCCTCCGCGCGCCAATTTTAAATCTCGAGGAAACGAGATTTTCGTACGTTTTTCTTGTTCCTTCGTTTTTCTTTGGCGCTCCCGTGCTCCGATGGAAGGGACGCAATTCCTATAGAGAACAACAAAGTTATCTCCCTTCAACTACAAACAGAATATTTATATTTATGATACATGTTGAACAAAATAGTTCCTAAAAACCTGTTTCGTCTGACACTCATCCGAGGATGAAACTTCAGAAAGTGATCAAAAATAGATTTGAAAAAATATCCGGATTCTTACAGTCTAATGTGTATTTTTTCTGATGTTTCATCCTCTGAAGGAGTGTCAGCCGAAAAAAGCATAGCATTCCAAGGGAAATTATGAATCACCACCACTCTATATGCTGTGTTGGGGGTGTTCAATTAAAAAGTTGGAAAAACGAGTGATCAATAAATAAATTACTTCACTTGCCTTTTGTCGGGCTGTGATTTAGCATAAACTTACATTGCATATTGAAGCCCCCTCTAAAAACCTATTATGCGCAGGGGGATTTTCAAAAAAGCATTTTCCCTACTCATGTATGGGTAATGTACATAGATATAAATGTCAGAACACATGAATAACTTAAACCCATCAATACACCAGTGTTGTGGATAGCTGTGATTAATTAGGCCCTGATTCCATGTCATACATAAAGGAACGTTGCTAGTTGGAAGAAAAAATAAGGTATGGAAGTTTTTGATTATGCAGGTCAATCACCAAGCTAGTTGCTATTTTTAAGAAGATAGCGACACAATTTAACTTTTCTATAATATATCATGAATCACAAAAGGAATCAAAACGAAAAAATATCTTACAATGAAAGAAGTTAGGGTTTTCATTTTTATTAAAACTTCCACATCTAACACGTAATAGCCTGATAAAACAAATGTTGGAATAGCTCAGTAATCGTTGACTTGCACAATGAATAAAAGAATTTCCATTTTGTTTTCATCTCGTAATGAAACAGTTCCTGGTACAATGATGTCTCTTTATGCATGATTATTTGTCTCCAGGCCGTATTCTGGGCATGGAGTAAATGTCTCATTTTCAGGGCTGGCCCTAGGATTCCTGGCGTCCCGAGCAAGCTGAACTCCAGCACTCTTTAAAGTATAGTATTGGTTGCAGGCCTCTAATGCAGGTGTCCAAACCATTTATCTTTCACTGGGTGATCAATGTTGAAATGGGGATCTGTTTGCTTCATTGGCAAATGGTATCATTGCTCACAAATTGAAACCATTTGACACCAAGGAGGTTCTGCAGGCAATGACTGTCAAATACACCAATCCTCCTGTTGCCTCATTGACCATGTCTCACTGCCATATAAGAGATGGGACAGGACAAGAGAGTTGTACATGAACAGCTTTGTTTTTATGGATATGCTCCTTTCGTGTCATAGGATGCCACCTAGTCTTTTCATGGCTGCTGCAACTTTATCAGTCTAACAGCATATTTTATGGTCAACAATGTCATCTGAAGAAATTGAGGAGTCCAGGTATATAAAGTTTTGAACAAACTCCACAGGTTCACCATCAGCTAGCAGGGGAGGAGGGATTGTGTTGTCTGGGGTTATTGACATTAACTTTGTCTTGAGTCAACTGGTTTTCATGCCCAGGGCCGGGTTTAATATATGTAATAACCCTAAATTAAGAAAATACACATAAATATTAAAATACATTTCTTACTTGCATAGTAAAGTAATTAAATGTTATCATTCGCTTTGCAAAAAGATAATGATAAATAAGTTTATAAAATACAGTGTCGCCCATAAATAAGTACACCCGTACCACTATGTTAAAGAAAGTTATTCTTCTTCTAAACCAAATATAGCAGGATTTTATTATTTCTAGTGGTATATTACACAATCAAAACATATTATCAGGTATTATTTATGATCAAACTTTACAGCATTGAAACTCTATTGCCAAAACTATGAATATGTTGCCGTCCAAAGATGAGTACAACACCACGAAAAAATATTATGAATATGAAATGCTACAAGTAGACCTCCTGAATCCCCCCCCCCCCGGGGTGGAGAATGAGATCTCAAATAGGACGGACCAAAGAATAACGACAAACGCATATGACTAAAGGACGATGAACGTAAAATGCAGCTGTCGTAATACGCCAGAATGAAATGTTTGGATAAGAGAGGCCAGGTACAACACACAGGGTCGTTACCTGGTGAGACACAGGAGGAGCACGGCCAGGACTACAATGCCCAGTCTCACCACACACCTGTCCAAGTGACGCCAGATAGAGTAGTTTGTAAGCGGATCAAGTGGCCTCCGGCAAATGATGACGTGTGCGAGACCTTGCAAACGAACATTGAAAGGCGACGCTTACAGACGACTGCAGACAATGTCAACTATTATCCTCAGTTATGCATTGGAAAGGTTTGGCCACGTCAAAACAGGAAAGAATAACAAAGCCTACACCAAGAACTGTCCCCAGCCCCTATCTCAACTTCTGTATACTATTAACCCAATAGTATACAGAAGTTGAGATAGGGGCTGAGGACACTAAGGAAACAGCACAAGCTGGCCAATGCGAAGGAACGCCAGCCACTAGCAGAGCCCCGAGACATTGTGAGGAAAAAGCTGAAGTCAATTCGAAGAGCAGAGTGGCACAGTAAGCGAAGGTGGAAGACGGCTAGAAAAAGAATATTATTTACTGACCCCTTTGCCTTCTGCTCGGTGAAAAGCGGAGCAGCAGCCAACTTGATTGCACAAGCAAGCAGACAAAGTTAACACTTCTCTTCGCAAGACCCTAAGTGTCCCAGCAAGGGAAAAGGAGCTTGGCCTATGGTGACCGGCCGCCGGCCGTAAAAAGACACTAATGTCTTTTTAAGTAGAATAAAATCACCAGCCGGGCTAAGCCTTAAACAGATTTCACCTCCTTAAAAAGCCATTACGGTATATTTCCTGTCAGGGCCTCAGAGAGATTGTTATCTTTAGTTTTTAAGTGATTCTGGCTGGCTGGCTATCTATGTATGTACCACGTATACATGCTGCACCAATGGAGCTAGAGGGCTGCAAATTACAAAATTTACTCCTTATTATATCTAGAAAAAACGTTTTTTTGTTTGTTCAAAATTCACACCGAAAATAGGTTTTCAGTAGGGGATTCAATTCACAATGTAAGTTTATGCTAAATTGATGCCTTAGTTTGTATCTGGCTGAGTTCACGCTTGTTTTTTGAAAATTCATACTTTTTAGTGTTCCGACAAATGGCAAGAAAAGTAATTTATTCATTGATCACCCCCTTTTCCAATTTTGTTAGTTGATCACCCCCAACATGGCATGCTGCCAAAAGACGTTGGTCACATGACGGTTTATATTCAGTAACTAAACAGATCAGTTATTTTCATAATCATACAATTGAATTATACTGATTGATCATAGTTGCCTTTTCTCCTATCCAATGATCTCATGAGCTGTGATTCTTACCAGGGTCAATTCATTACTTCTGCGACATAGAGATGCAAAAGGTACATGGATTCACTCAGCTCTGTCTAGTTGTCCACAAAATATCCCCAAAAGTTCTCAATGAATTCCATTGATATTTTGTGGAAGGGTGGGCAATGGGCTACACATTTTTGGGGCAGATCCAGGAAATCTTTCCCCTCCAGCATCCTAGCTAAATGTCCACACCACATACTATCTCCAAAAGCTTTGTGGAAAAGTGAGCAATGGGCTACGGAAGGAGTGATTACATTTTGGGGCGGATACTGGAATTCTTTTTTTTATAGTCACCTCCCCTGCATCATACTTATATGTCCGCACAATATCTCCAAAAGTTCTCAAAAAATTATTTTCTGTTCTGATTACAGCAAGCTCAAATAGTATAGACTTGTGGAAGTCTAAGCAACAATTAGCAAAACCTAAAATAATTCAACTTATCCCATTTTTACCAAAACTGTTCCTGGCACACATTGACATCTTCATTTCCTTTCCTTAAGCAATTGACGCAGAAAATGTGATTGTATCATATCAACCCAATAAACCTGATACAAACATATGTGGATATACAACTCTTCAAAGTGCAAATTATTTTCATAAGCAGCTTCAGCCTCAAAACTAAGATTAGGCTTTACAACAGCAATGTTAAGGAGAGTTACAAAGAAAGACACGAGGAAGGTTGACGTCTTCCACAATAGCATAACATTCATCAAAATATAAATTCTTTTCACAGTGAAATGAGTGAATTGATAACACTATGCAACTTTTTAAAACTTTTTTTTGTTGCTGGGTAATAAGTGTTATTTCCTGATTGATTATATCTATAAAAAAAAGTATAGAAAATGTCTATTATTCCATTTGAACTTTGCTTTTTGATTGATGTTTTGTAATTTACCTATTTTTCCTCAGACGGCTATGGAGAGGTACTTGAAGGCTGCAAACCCCTTATCTTGTTTCATAAGGCCTAATTCCAATTTCAACCAATGGCTCCCACATGACATTGTTTATACCCACATAGAAGTTGGGCAGCTGTGTAAATTCTTTTCATAGATCAGTTATTTGCTTTCCGACGGAAGTGCTTAATCCATGTGCCAGGATGTATATATGAATTATATACACCGACAACAAAACATATTCCGTTTGGATTGCCAGAAAACAAAAGAAAAAGGATCAGAAAGATAAAATGGTACCACGGTCACATTTTTCAAATTTGGACTTTTTCCATTTGATAAGAATCACAACATTAGATTTTGACTTGAGGGTGTCCCTTAAGGTTTGCTGTGGATACCGGCTGAATAAATTGCTGAAAAGAGTCGTTGGAAGGGTGTCGATCGATATCGGTTTGAATGGAACCGAATAAATGAAAAAGGTCTGGAGTAGTGATGTTCCAAGATATCAATCTGTTCGGATATCCGGCGCCAGATTCACATGTTGACAGTGATCATTTTTTGTGAATCCGGCGCCTGATATCCGACCAGATTGAGATTTCGGTACATCATTAATCTGGAGTGAAGTCTCCACGCCCACATTAGTCAGAAAACGGGTAGGTTTTGAGTCCCAGAGGTTAGCATGAGATTTGTTTCATGCCTATGTGTCGTGTTGATGTATATGTTTTGCGATAACACCTTTTGATATTGTCTGTTTTTAATGGATAATTGTACAATTTTGTTTCATTCAGTAATATTGTTTTGCAAAATGTCTTCTTTTCATGACAGGTATAATTGTCAGTTTGTCAGGGAATTCTGAATTTGCTATATAAATAGAAAAATGTGAGAAGTTTTGGGGTTTTTTTTGCACATAGATTTAGAAGAAAGAAAATGGATTGTATTGTACATGATAAAATGTTTTTTTTTTAGAAATGTTATGAAAAATATATTGCTTAGGTGCTAGACTGAGAAGTATTAGAAATAATCTTAGAAAGGAAAACGTCTAAATTAAAGGTATTAAACACACAAATATATATATATATATCATCAGCCATAAGTCCACTGCTGGACAAAGGCCTTTCCCATCTCCTTCCATGACGACCTAGATTGTGCTAACCTCTGTCACGTCTTACCGGCAAACTTTTCTATTTCATCCCATCTTGTGTCTGGTCTTTTCCTACAGCGTCTACTGTCCCATAGGCACTAATCGGTTAGTCTTTCCACCCATCTATTGTCATCTCTTCTTGCTAGATGACCAGCCCATCTCCATTTTTGCTGCTTAATTAATTTTATAATATCCATCACTCTAGTCCTCCCTCTGATCCATGTTGATCTTTTTCTATCTCTTAGAGTTATTCCTAACATTGCTATTTCCATGGCTCTCTGTGCTATTCTAAGTTGGTTTTCAGCTCGTTTTGTTAATTTCCATGTTTCGCATCCGTAAGTCATGGCTGGTATTATGCAACCGTTGTATACTTTACACTTTAAGCACATTGGCAAGGTGCTCTTCAAAATGTCTCTATTCATACTGAATGCTTTCCAACCTATCGTTATGTGTCGTTTTATTTCGCTGTCATGGTTTTTCTCTAACTTTATTACCTGTCCTAGGTAGATGTATTCATCCTCTTCTAGAACCTCCTTCTATCTTTATGACCTTTTTGGGGACTTTATCGTTGAACATTACTTTTGTCTTTGTTCTGTTCATCTTTAAGTCTACTTTCCCTATTTAGATCAGTTAACATGTTGTTTTTTTTAATTCTTCAGGTGCTTCCAACGTCATGGAATCTTAAGTATTCTCCATCTATGTTTATTCCCATTCCCTCCCAATCAGTCTTCCAAAAATGCCTTCAAGGCCCGCTGTAAATAGTTTAGGTTATATTGTATCTCCTTGTCTTACTACTTTTGTTATCTTTATCTTGTTTGTATCGTTATGTAGTCTAATTATTGCAGTGACATTTTCATGTTTTTGATGATTTGTATGTAATTCTCGTTAACACTATCATGATCGTGTTTTTCTTTCTTTTCTCGTTCTTTTATTTATTAATTTAAGTTCTGATTTTTTGTTTTCGTCTTCTTTAGTTTTTAACTTCATATTTCTTCTCTGTTTGATTAGTTTTAATGTTGTTTTAGAGTATTTCCCTGTGTTATTGTTTACGTTTGTATTGCCTATCATCTCTGCCGCTTCCTTAATTATATAGACTATTACTCTTTTCCTCTATGTCACGATCGCTATTCCTCAAGGCCTGAAATCTATTCTCTATCGCTACTCTAAAGTTGCTAATGTTCTCTATCTCTATTAGGGCATCTGTTCTTAAGAATAATTTTATTCCTTTCAGTTTTAAAGTTAAATTTAGTTCTGCACGCTACCATTCTATGGTCGCATCCTATGTCTACTTTGTATATAAAGGTAACGTCTTTAATGTTATTGATCTTGTCTGTTATTATGAAGTCGACTTTGTTTTTTAGAGTTAATTCTATGATCCATACACTTTGGACTGTGTACTATATATCTCCTTCATTAACTATATCCACAATTGTGTCCATAAAGTATACTTGACACTTCCTTGTAAAATCCTGAAATACCTATAAATTAATTTGTTTTGTTGGTGTATGCTGGCGCCCATTTTGTTTTATGCAAATGAGGTAGTTCTTCCCAACTTTTTCTTGGGAACATTGTTTTTTCTGAAAGAGAACACCCTAAGGAACATTTTGGTACCCTAAAAGTAGAATCATGGGGGTGGGGTGCACGGTAGTCCCTTCTGGCCCCTGGACTAAAACATTTTGGCTAAACTGTAAATATTTGAAAACTTTCATGAATGGATCCATTTTAACCAAAGTGTTGTCACAAAGGATTCACAAATGCACGGATATTTTACATAATAATTTGGGGGTTGTTTAATGTTTATTACCCTTGGTTATTGACAATGTATGAATTACCATCATACACAATTTTACTCCACCTCAATCCTTATGATTTTTAGGCACACACATTAGAATCAGGCAAAAAACATCTGTGACATACAAAAGCACATTGCAGTGAATTTGAAAGTATAATGACTTCTTTGTCTTTGCTCAAGCAATTGGATCAGGAAATGTGTATCATTTCAGCTCCTTAAACCTAAGATTACAACTTTTCAAAACGTAAATTCTTCTTTTAGGCAACTACATGATTTAATTGATAATTTGACAGCACTACTCAAACCATTTATTGATATTTCATAGTAACTTCCTTTTGACTGTCAAGTAGCCAATATCATTAATAAATCTTTATTTCTTGGCAAGAATCACTTGAAATGAAAAATGCAAACAAAAATACAAATTATAAAGTTGATGAAATCAGAGAACATGAAATGTATTTCAAAACAAAATTTTATTGAAAGTGAAAATATAAATTTGCAGTTAAAAAAACGGACATTTTAAAAAGGGAAATCAATTTTGGTGCAAAGAAAAAAATATGCTGAAACAGTAAATGATAAGCATCTATAATCTCAGGTGTCTGACTTTTCAACAGTTTAATACAGCAATACCTTAAACAGTGCGGTTAATTTGTTTCAAAATTGTCTACACTGTTCAAGGCTTTATTATAATTTAATGTGCTTTTTATTCAGGTTATACTTAGTTACGTTTGTACAGTTCAACGACTGTACTACATCAGAACAGGCACTAATGAAAACCGCACTATTCAGGGTATACCTGTATCTCTGTTCAAATGTTAAAGTTTGCATACAAACTTATTATTTTCAATGACAATATAAGTATTACAGAAGTATGCATAAAAGAAAAGGTAATTGAGATATAGGATTATATAACATTCCAAATTCTTTTCCCTTTTCTTTTTCATTTGAACAAAATGTTCAAATACCCTAGTTTTGCCTTTACTACTGATGTTTTGAATCTTAATTATCTCTTGGGACAAAGCATGTATTCAACACAGGGACTAATAAGACTGTAATTAAATGAAATTTAAAGCCTAAATACAGTTTAAATTCATGACATATCTTTTTCATTGAATAAAAAAAAGAGAGAATCTTTATGGAACTGTTGGTATTGTACCTGATCATTTGCTTCTCCTTTCAGTGCTTCATTTAAAACTGTATCTTGCTTAAAAGTACAGAGAATTTTGTCACGTTTCAGGAAGAGTCAGAATCAGTCTCTGCTTTCTGAAAATATTTACTGCCTCACTTGTTGTTGCTTGTTTCCTATATGCTATTGAGGGCTGTTTCTCTCATATGTCTTATATGCCATCTTAAAAGTTTAACTTTAAGAATTAGAGCACTTCTCATCACAATCTGACAAAATGTATGTGTGTAGAAGATTCTTTCCTGCTGTCCAGCTGTAATTATGATAGAGCTGGTTTGGACTTTCATAGAATGTTGGCAAGAATGTTTCTTTTTTCTAATCCAGCAATCTTATTTGATCATTCTTCTTCTTCAGAAGGAGTAATAGTCAAAGAAATACATATCCAAAAATGACATTGAGCATATCTGCAGCACAGAAAAACTGGACAGACCATTGAAATAAATAAAAAAGTATCAATATTGATTGTGGAATCAGTAGAATTGATTTAGGAAGACAGGAACTGATAGATGAAGGCCATGTATTACTGGAGAAACATCAGCCAAATGGTTGTGATTGAATCAACAAAGTGGAGGATACTCATCCAAATGCATAAAGGCATTACTGGAGTAAGTAACTGTAGTTTAGTCAGCATCATTAAAATGTTTCAACTGATATACCACATTCTTTTCTATCAGAAGTTCTCAAGGTTTATCTTGGTGTACAAAACTAATATGATTGTAATATCATTGGATAAAGAAGAAAAAACTCATTGTTTTTTATTGCCTAAGACTTTTCATTATGTCACTTAGTTCAAAGCAGATTAGCAGAAGTTCATATTGAGATGTCTAAGGCAAACCTGTCTATTTCCAGTGTGCAGGTGAAGCAATACTATTTCAAATAGAAGATTGTGATTAACAGCTATGATGAAATCCTTTGACAAACTGTTGCAAATATTGAAGTAATCCACACATGTCAGATGACTATGGATACTGTTCCCTATGTTGGCATGTCTATTTTTTTAAGTTGAACACTGTAAAAAAATTCAACTGCAAATTTTGTATTATTATAGTTTTTTCTGGGTGATTTCATGTAAAATTTTAAAAATTAATCCCTTCAAAATGCTGAGCCATATACTTTACATGTATATGGTTACTTTCCGGTGTGAGTCCGCATGTGAGATTTTAAATTTGAATTTTGTGAAAATGCTGAATCACACAATTTACATAAATATGGTTTCTCCCCTGTGTGTGTTTGAACATGAGTTTTTAAATTTGAATTATGTGAAAATGATGAACCACAAACTTCACATGAATATGGCTTCTCTCCAGTGTGTGTTCGCATGTGAGCTTTGAAACTTGAATTCACTGAAAATGATGAACCACACACTTCACATGAATATGGTTTCTCCCCAGTGTGTGTTCGCATGTGATTTTTCAAAACTGAACATTGGGAATATGATAAACCACAGACTTCACAAGAATATGGTTTTTCTCCAGTGTGTGTCCGCATATGAGTTTTTAAAGTATAATTCCTTGAAAATGTTGAACCACACACATCACATGAATATGGTTTCTCACCAGTGTGTGTTCGCATGTGTCTTTTTAAATGTAATGTCAGTGTAAATGCTGAACCACACACTTCACATGAATAAGGTTTCTCTTCAGTGTGTATACGCATGTGAGTTTTTAAATATGATCTCTGTGTAAATACTGAACTACAAACCTCACATGAATACGGTTTCTCCCCAGTATGTGTTTGCATATGAGGTTTTAAATTTGAGCTCTGTGAAAATGATAATCCACACACTACACATGAATATGGTTTCTCTCCAGTGTGTGTACGCATGTGAGATTTTAAAGTTGAATTCTGTGAAAATGCCGAACCACAAACTTTACATGAATATGGTTTCTCCCCCGTGTGTGTTTGCATATGAGTTTTTAAAGTTGAACTCTGTGAAAATGATAAGCCACACACTTTGCATGAATACGGTTTCTCACCAGTGTGTGTATGCATATGAGTTTTTAAAGTTGAACTCTGTGAAAATGTTGAACCACACACTTCACATGGATATGGTTTCTCCCCAGTGTGTGTTCGCATATGAATTTTGAAACTTGAATTCATTGAAAATGCTGAACAACACACTTCACATGAATATGGTTTCTCACCAGTGTGTGTCCGTATGTGAGTTTTTAAATGTGATCTCAGTGTAAATGCTGAATCACACACTTCACATGAATATGGTTTCTCCCCTGTGTGTGTCCGCATGTGTCTTTTCAAACTTGAATTCTCTGAGAATTCTGAACCACACACTTCACATGAACATGGTTTCACTCCAGTGTGTGTCTGCATGTGTCTTTTTAAATTGGAATTCATTGAAAATGCTGAACCGCACACTTTACATGAATATGGTTTCTCTCTGGTGTGTTTCCGCATGTGAGTTTTTAAATGTGATCTCAGAGTAAATGCTGAACCACAGACTTCACATGAATATGGTTTGTTCCGAGTGTGAGTTTGCATATGAGTTTTTAAATTTGAGCTCTTTGAAAATGATAAATCACACACTTTGCATGAATACAGTTTCTCTCCAGTGTGTGTCCGCAGACAAGGTTTCAAATTTGAATTATGTGATCTCTCAGTAAATGCTGAACTACACAATTCCAATCCACTTCCTTCACATGAATAGGGAATTGCTTCAATGTGTTTTTGCATGTCTATCTTTTTTGTGAACTGCTTTAAATGGTCACATTTTTATTGTCTTAGTGTAAATGTGTTTTTTCAGTAAAAGCAATCTAAAAAATAAAAATCACATTTCGTGAGGACGTGTGTTTTTTGCTGAGGATTTTTTCAATTCATAAACAGCAAATTCACAAACATAGTTATATTATTTATCTTGATTGCTTATTTTCATATCCAACATCGAATTGATCATCATAGTTTCTCTATACAATATTTACATACAGCCATCAAAGAAGTTCATTAGTTTTCCCCACAGTTGAAATCTCTGAAAGAATAAGAGGTATCAGTAAATATCTAATGCTCATTCCTTCTTTGCAATTATAAAGATATATTAAATTAGTTTGGTTTTCAGTGAATTCCAGCATATCTTATAGATTTTGTCATAAATAATAAGGACATAAAATCAATAAATAAGATAAAGGAAAAATGAATCACATGACTACATATATGTATGATTGTTATTGTATGAAAATAATGAGTTTCCTTTCAAATGTTACATAGTTTTGAAGAGGGCAGATTAAGAAACATAAAAAGAGAAAGGTTTCCAATTATTTTTTTGAAAGCAATCGTGTAGAGTGTGAAAATGTGAATAGATACAGAATTATATTTTACTTTAATTCCTAACATCCTGATCCATAAAAAACATGGCTGAAAATCCTGATTTGCATGAAATGATACCTTTGTTTAAAAAGGATGTTTAAAATTTTAGTGCTCTCTGGTGTTTAGCTAGAGTTATTTCCCATTACAGTTTCTTTCTCTTTTAAAGTATGGGCTGTCAATTTTATTTGATGTTTTTCCAACGTTTTTTCAACCATCATTTTCCTTCGAAATGACAACTGAATATTTAATCAACAATTATTTTACAACGATTTAATCGACGAATTAGTGACTGATAGAGCTGACAGGCTCAAAGATGATAACCAGAGTGATTTATCTATTTCTTCAGTGCATACAAGTTACTTAATCGGACTTTGAACTGGCAAAATTCTTGTCAAAAGACTGGACAAAGTTTCACCTGCAAAATGGTCGAACAGTCTGAATCCGCAGTATTTACTTGTTTTGTTAGCCCTAAAAAACATTAGGACTTGATGCCAAGCCTGTTGACTATTTCTTTTATTTAACTTTTCCCATTATCTTTGATCAAGAATATCGCCGATCAAAACAAATTTGTATGCAGAACAAATGGGGGCTCAACTTTCTGCCCACATATGTTGATGGAATTCCTGCATATCTTTCTTCATAAATAAGCTGCATAAAAGGTCATTGAAAAACACGTTTTGTATTTGTGATGTTTTATTTTATTTATTTTAATTTTATAACGATTGCATTTAATTAACAAACACACCACACGTTTTTTTTTTATTGGGCGCACCTTTTTATTTAATTATATAATTAATCAACAACCACATGTGTGTGACATTACTTTTAGCAAAAATGACATCATCCCATTAAAAAACAATGTCTTTTCTGCAATACTGTCAATTTCCACAACAATCTGACTACAAGTAAAGACACTATAATCATTTGAATAAACAAACCACTTTTAGCCATTTTCTGCTCAATTATTATAAGACTGGGCTATGGACTTAGAACATTTTCATGTTAAGAGTTAAACAGTGATTTTATTACAATCAAACAATCTGCGATATATGAGATTTACAAGAGAAGAGTGCTGACTTTAAAACAAAGAGAATATAAGCGGGGAAATTATTGGTACTCACACACAATAAATCTGCTGTTACAGAAGAGAAATGTATCAAATAGTTTTACTATTTTTGAAAGAAAAGATACATCATTAGATTGTGGAGGATAAATCTTTTAACTGCAAGAAATAAAGATGAAATCACATTTAGAAAGAACAATAGAATAATCAGTATGCAAAGTTTTTTCTTTGTTTTCTCATTGGCTCCAATTGAACATTTTCTCAAAGATGATGTCTCATTTCAAAAGTAATCTTAACTGTAAATAAAGTAATGGCAATGCTAATTCTATCTTTTTAAGAAAATATTGTTATTCCATGCAAAATATTAAATACCAAGAAAAACAAAGGTAGAAAATCCAATGAAAATACCAGTATTAAATTGTTTTTTATTTAAAATCTTTCACTAGTCCTTCTATTTCACCATCCTGTAAACAACATTAACAAAACAAGAAAAGGTGAATGGAGATAATTTCTGCCCTTAATAAAAACAAAGCATTTCAGCCGTGTCTAAATTACACTCTAGTATTCTATTTGTTTCATTTTATTTACTTATAAATAAGAGATTTTACCAATGAGAATTTGTACAGAATTAAAACACAGTCAAATGTAGTAGAAATTGTCTTTGGGCAGATATTTAATGAACAAAATGAATTCCATTGTGGAGGTATGTACTTAAAATCAGCAGAATATACTTGAAATCCTGTTTCAAGATGATTTTTCAGGTCATAAAAAAGTCATGGGCTCCCTTTTAAAATTTACATCATATTAAAGAGGGTAGATAAGGCAATATGTAAAAAAAATATTTTGCTCAGTCGTAGAGGAGAAACGTTTTAATTTTTCCCAGCAAAAAGTTAGTTTTCATGATTGATTGCAGTAATTTCATCCTAAGTTTTCAGACTCCCACTAGAGGCTAAAATTATTACACCTAAACTAATAATCAAATTTTCTTATTATTATAGATTTTCTTTTTTGCAAATTCAAGTGAAATGATTAAATTGATATAGAAAATTGTGATTATCTTTAAATTGTAGCATGTAATAGTTTACTTGACATAATTGCTTCATTTTAACATCTATTTGCAACATGTTCATTTCTCTGATACAATCATAGTTAGATGCCTCTTTCCTTCATTGGTAGAATCTAAGTTGACTTAATTGTTATATATCAGTTTTATGAACTTTAAATAGTAAATATAAGTTACAATCATTTTGATTCACTCTTTTGCCTACTAAATTACAATAAAGAAAACAAAAGTTTTAATAAGATGCAAATCTTTTTTTAGCAACTATCACACTATTTTTACGCTCTTTTAAAACGTATTGCAATAATTAAATATCTTCTTTGAAAGTTTAATTTTGGTTATAACTGCAAGAAAATAACAAAGTTAGTCATAAATAAAAGAAAAAATACTTTTGTGTACTCACAGAGGTAGGCATCTCTGCGGACTCATGACCTACTTAAAGAAAATTGATACATTGATAAAGTAAATGTCAAAATCATATAAAACTTATCAAAAAATGTTAGTGTCATTAGTAAGTTGAAAGATTGGTGAAAAATAGGCAATAAAAATTATTTGTGTACAGCTCATAGAACCAGAGATATTTTTTAATATAAATAGCATAAATATCACAATGAATGTAAACAAAACTCCTCAGTAATCATTTGCATTGGAAACTTCTCCAATTTCTGATGCACAAAAACTAGATTTTTTAAAATTGCAACAAATCAACTGCTTATTGGATTTTAATAAAATTTTCAATACTTATCTAATAAAGTAAGAAATTTATTTTAAATAAGTTTCTGTTCCAAATTTCGGGAAAAAATTTTTTTTTTCATTGTGATTAACCAAATCATTTGATGATTTATTTTATTTATTATTTTACGATCACATCGAGACCATGAAAATATAAATACTGTTGGACTTTTTCTGTAAAAAATGCCTTAATTAGGAAAGTAAAAAACTGAGAAAAAAAAAGAAGAATAATGCACTTATTGGCAATATTTATTATTCATTTGGTAAAATATAATTTACAGCTATTTCCTGTAAAAAGAGAAATAATCTTAGCATTAAAATCTTTTTTATAGAGATATTTCTTTAAATCGAAGATTTTTGAAAATTCTTAGTTTTACTTTTTTTCTGTTGTGATCAGTCTAATATTTTGTGATATGATGTACTAAATAGGGAAGTAATCATATGTAAAAAAAAATCAAAGCAAAAACACCTACTGATAAATGCCAGGAGAGGTAAATCACATTTTTAAATTACGCGCTACCGTAACTGGCTGAAATGTATTGTATGTAATTAAACAAAAAAATCATCAAAATTCTTTTTAAAAAGACAGGTATATCGAAATTTTATAAACTTTATATTTATCGATAAGTAGAACACCATTCTTTCTGATAATAATGTTTCATGGGAATTAATAAGCATAAGCATTAATAATTTAATGACAAAATCTTTTTTTTAAAAACATAATCAAAAGCAGATAATTTTTAAAAAAAGTTGTACACTGTATTTTAATAAAAACAAAACAAACAACGAAAAACTTTCTAAACATATATTGTGTGTGTAAATTGGGCTCAAATTTCCCAATGCAATTTCTACTAATCTCCGGTTTTATATTGTCTGCAGAAATAATTTTAGTTGATAATTTTTAATAGATTTCAAGTTACAGACGTTTTGACATATGTCGCTTTTTGCCAAAAGTCAGTGACAGTTGGTACCTTTTTAACACAGTATTGTTTTTGTCTAGTTGTTATGTCCAAGTAGAAATGAATCGGACCATCGCTGTTTTCAACAACTCCTTAAAAACAATTCATTTATTCAACAGATAAAATTAACGAAACAAATGTTGATGCGATTATTGGAAAACAAACAGAAAAGATGAATTAAAATATCTTAAAATCATCGACCGTTTTCAAAAAAGGAATCGCCTAATTCCAGATCAATTCAAAGATAAAGGATAAAATATTATTAAATATTGAAAGATTAATCGTTATTGTTTATGAGAATCGTCTTTCCATTGTTTGTTTTTTTACGAATTTAATTTATGTCTCTTTTTCTGCCAATTCGTATTTTTGTAAACATTAAACAAAGAAAATAAGAGAACGTTATACTTACTTCTTTCTGTCTTCATTTATCTTCTTCGGAGAAATGCAACATTAAAGAAAAGGGAGAAACTATAAAATTTTAAATAAACTAAAAATTCCTTGCTTTAATTTTCTTTTTTAAAAAAAGCCGTTTTTTTGCGATCAGAAAATGACTTCTAAAGAGTGAAAATCAAGGGAGATAATTAGTGGAAACAATGAATATTTATAGTTTTTCATTTTCATTATTTAATAAAATTAAGTTCTACTCAATGGGTAGAACTAACAAAACCCCCAGGAAAAAACAACCCACACTTAAAGAGCAAAGTCGGACAAAATCCCCCAAATCCAAACATTTCTGTGATTGGTGACAGTATAATTTTTACAGTACACTTGGTGTAGTCTCAAGTCAAATATATTTCTCACTGAAATTTATTTTAGTTACACGTATCCACCTAAATCAAATATATTTCTCACTGAAATGTTTCTATCTAATCTATTTCATTTTTACACGTATCAACCTAAGTCAAATATATTTCTCAGTAGTGTTGCCACAAAGTTTTAGTGAATGTACCAAAGATTCCATAAAAGTACCAAATAAAGAACAATATCTTAAATAACAACGTACCAAAGGTGGGAGCCTGCTATCCAAAGCTTCGGCGAAAATGGACCAAATCGTCCATAAAAGTACCAAATCAAACAAAAACATTTATATTAGTCATCAGATCCGGAAGGGAAAACCTTGTTATTAATAATAAAAAAAACTTTTCTTCCTTGAGTACTCAAATGTTTTTCTCTAAACTCTAATCCATTTCATTTTTACAGTTGATGTACTGTTGTGTGAGTCAAATATATTTTTCACTGGGGGCAGTTTTGTCACCTCTGTTGTCAAATCAGTTTACAGTCTATAGTAAAATAGAACTCAGCCTAACATCTTCACAGCCGGATTAAGCTAGTATGGGGCCTGTCGCATATCTTGTAAAAGGGCCCTAAATTAACAAAATACACATACATATTAAAACACTATTTTTTACGTGCATAGTGAAATAATTCAATGTTTTCATTTGCTATACAGCAAGATAATACAACAAATATGACTTCAGTTTCAGATACCCTCGAAGACTCGAAAGTTGTTTGTAAAAATATGTGAACATATTTTTTATTTCTTAAGATACATTTTGTCGCCCGGAAAATAAAGAGTGGGAGAGAGATAAGGGTGCCGAGAGACCGTTCCCAACAGGGGAACTTGGTCTTATGCCTTTCCAGCCTAGGCGGTCTGCCTCTTTGTTCTGAGTTCCGAGTTTCTCCGTCTCTCTTGAGCTTCCGTCTCGGCTCTGAGTCTTTATGGGGTTTCGAACGCTCACGCTTGTGTGTTCAACATCCTGTTTTCGGTTCCTAAGGTGACTGTAGTCACTTCCACTTCCGCACAAGTGTTTGGCCTGGAAATGACCTATGTAACAGTATATCATAACAGATACCACTCCTATTAATTACTCTTTTAAAATAATAACTCCAATTAAAGGTGATAATTCGCTAAAATCGCTAACCATAAACACCTAATCATTCAGAAAGTTGAAGGAGGTAGAGTGCTTGAGCAAGTGCACAATCACTGAATTCGAATTGATAACTTGCAACCATTTAGCGCGGGGCCCTTGAAATTGCGGGGCTGTATCATATGCTACTTTTGCTACATACTTAATCCAGCAATGCAAAAATCGGCGTTGCACCTGTATTAACAAAAACACAGATTGTATAAAAAGTTTGTTCAATTTATTTAAAAAAGGCTTCATGAAATCAGGGCCAGCCCGAGGCTTCCTGGTGCCCCAAGAAAGCTGAACTTTGGCGCACTCTAAAGTATATAGTATTATCTTATTTATTTGTAGTCTATCATGACAATTTCCTTTATCAATTGTTACTCTTAGTTTTACCACAACAGAAAGTATTTAACTGTCAGATATTCCTGAAGAATCTGACTTCACATCAAGGAATTTTCTTATTTTCACAGTTTTTATTCTGTTTAATTTATTTGTTTTCATATTTTTCTATTTGTATTTTGAAAGTCCGACTCTCTCAAACACGCCTCCTAGCACTTGGCACCCAAGCGACTGTATGTGTTGCTGGTGCTAGAGATGGCTCTGTCTAAAATATGAGTCAAATGTTTTGTAAAAATCAAAATAAAATAATTGGTAAATTTATAGGTAATAAGGGCGTTTTATTTTCAAAGAATAGGTCTGGTTAGTCATTCAATAGAAACAGACACATGACCATCTTTTGGCAGCATGCTGTGTTGGGGATGATCAATGAATAAGTTACTTCTTTCGCCTTTTGTTGGGCAGTGATTACTAAAACGTCTGAATTTTCAACAAACAACCTGAATGCTGCCGGACACAAACCAAAGGGACCAATTTAGCATAAACTTACATTACGAATTGGAACACCCAACTAAAAACCTTTTTAGGGGGAGAATTTTCAAAACAAAAAAAAAAACGCTTTTTCTATACATAATATGGAGTAAATGTTTAAATCTTTAGCCCACTAGCTCCCTTGGATACATAGCCAGCCAGCCAGATTGACTTGAAAACTGACAAAACATATGTTGACAGTTTTGGTTAGCGGTTTCTAATAAACCATATTACTTATTTTAATAAACATTTTTCCAGAAACCAAAGTTACGAGTTTTTGGATTTGGTTCAGTTTAGTATCCTTTTCAAACCTTGAATTACCTCCCTTATTTATTTTTTTTGCCTAATAAATTATTTGGAATTTCAGAAAACAAGTCTTTTCACATCCAATTATTTTTAATTATTGATTTTTGTTTTACAAATTAAGTCTTCTTGGTCACAAATGTTCAATTATATTATAATAACTAGTTAATCGTAGTTAAAATATCTGAAACAAAAATAAATAATCATTGCATCAAAAATAAAACGAAAAATAGCATCCACAGTGCAAAATAATTTATTACTAGTTAGCCTTGTGGTGCCGCATATATTTTACTTCACAACATTTTCCTAGGACCCTTGAATATGCATGCCAAATTTGGTTGGGCGAATTTTAGTATTATATAGAAATAGATGGAAATCAGATCATTATTATCGGGTTGAGAGCGAATGCAGACCCCACTTATTTTTTGTGAAAAGGGAAACCATATGTGGATTTTGCACACATATACAGCCTATTTGGGGCTTATTGGAAGTGTTTTAGGCACTGGGTAAGTCAACATTTAAAAAAAGAAGTGGTTCAACCGAAAATCAAAATATAATTGTAAAATAATATATGCAAACAAATATAAGGCAGTTAATTCAGGATTTGTAATGCAATATTTTGGAAAGGATACTAAACTGAACCAAACCAGTGCAGGGGTGGGGGTCTGTAGCATATGTTATAAATTAAGAAAATACACATAAATATTAAAACACATACATTCTTTATTTGCAAAGTAATTAATTTTTTTCCATTGCTATACAGACAGATAATATGAAAATACGTCTGACATTTCAGTAATAGTATTATTAATCATTGCTACCCACAACACTGGTTTATTGCTGAGTTTAGATTATTCATGTGTTCTGACATATCTATGTATCTATGTATTCAGACTTCACCCAGCCCTAACTGTTCATAGTAGAAACTTGAAATTTTGAACATACACTACCGTCAATGAGTAGGGAAAATATTTTTTTTGTTTTTTTTTTAAAATTCCCCCCTAAATAGGGTTTTAGAGGGGGATTCAATGTACAAAGTAAGTTTATGCTAAATTGGTCACTCTTTTGTGCCCGCTTGTTTTTTGAAAACTCAAACCGTTTTTAGTGATAATTGGCTAAAATCACTTATATTAAACACCCAGTCATTCATAAACATTGAGGGCAGTATAGTACTATAGGGCAAGTGCAGATTCACTGAATCGGAATTGATAGTTTGAAAGCATTTAGCGCTGGGCCCTTGGAATTATGTGGCCCGTACCATATGCTACCAATGCAACATAGTTAATCCGGCACTGACCTTACGTGTGAAAAAAAAAAAAGGAGAAAAACACTAGATGGAAAAAGGCTTTTCTTTTTAGTTCCACCAAAAGCAAACATCTATTATTTTAAAATATGGAAGCCTAAAAAACACAATTCATAGTGTTAGTTTTGGGTCGAATTATATAACAGCAATTTTATCTTGGAGAATCAAAACATTTCAAACTTTTTCCCGAACAGTCAGTCTTGTATATCTTTTCAGTTGGGTTCCAGATCAGTCAAGTTGTCAGATTTTTGTAGCTTTGCCCGAAGAATAGGCTAATGATGTTAAAAGTTATTTATGTGTTGTATATGTATCAGATAGATGTTGTATAGTGGGGTGAAGATCCGCTGTGTCCAGGAAAGAAAGACTCGAAAGTTGTTTGTAAAAATATGTGAACATATTTTTATTTCTTAAGATACATTTTGTCGGCAGGAGAATGAAGAGTGGCAGAGAGATAAGGGTGCCAAGAGACCGTTCCCAACAGGGGAACTTGGTCTTATGCCTTCCCAGCCCTAGGCGGTCTGCCTCTCTGTTCTGAGTTCAGAGTTTCTCCGTCTCTCTTGAGCTTGTGTGTTCAACATCCTGTTTTTGGGATGCATATTTCCTAAGGTGACTGGGGTCACTTCTACTTCTGCACAGGTGTTTGGCCTGGAAATGACCCCTGTGACAGTATATCATAACATAGATACCACTCCCATTAATTACTCTGTTAAAAGTTTGAAAAAGTAAAAAAAAAATCAATATAGAGCAGAGCATTTTGTGGCTTTTTCGTCCCCATCAGATCAACGTCTTAATCATCAATTTGTATATTTCATTAGCCACCTGCCCATCTCCCCTGGGTTAGGGGTTATTGATTGATTGTTTTGTTTAACGGCACATCGATCCTTGGGGAGTCATTTAGTGCTGAATTCAGGAGCGTGCCACAAGGACCCCCGAAGGGCTGTGGTCCTCTGAATTTATTTATTCACCTCCCCACAGCAGCAAATTATGACATGAAGTCTTTTTAATGTGGGGTCCTGCACGCAAATGTGTAGGCAGAGGAGTGGAGATCCCATGTCCTGTGACTAGAGACTTGAGGGGGGAGAATCCCAAATCCCTGTCACTGAAACAAATGCCACGAGGACCAGGATAAGTCAAAAACTTCTCAGGATGAAACCCGAGTGTGCTAATGGTGATCGCCTCCCGACCAGCTGGTCAAGATATCCTGTGCAACTTCTCCCAGATACCAGAGCATACCACAAGGACCTCCGAATAGCCGTGGTTCTCTGAACATCGAGGCCATGGCGGTTTCGAAGCACAGATACGTCACTTTGATCCTAGCCACAGCCAAGATATCCTGCGCAACTTCTCCCAGGATGATACCCGAGCATGCCACAAGGACCCCCAAAGGTTCGTGGTTCTCTGAACTTCGAGGCTATGGCGGTTTCGAAGAACAGATACTACACTTTGATCTTAACCAAAAGGCTGCGAAGCCGGTTAGGAGTTAGAGTTTTCGTTTTTGTTGTAAGGACTAACAACAAAGACGCAGCACTTTGTGTCTTTGGTTTATGAAGAATCTATGAAGAGAATTTTGGATAAACATGAATTTTATTTTCAACTTAACTCTTTGGAAGTGGATTTTCAATTAAAATGTAGTATTATTATCTCCGTTCCATAATGATTGTCATATTTGCATACAGAAATATTACTAAATGTATCAAATATTATGGGACAGAGGTAGTTTTAGATGAAGGTAAAAGTAGTAGTCAAAAATGAATAATAATGAAGGCAATCTTTGGTTTGGCAGGTCTAATGGCTAAAATTGACTAGATTTTTAATTTCCAGCTAACTTTATAGCTAAATACAATAACATAAGACCAACAAAGTATTTCAATAAAATAAAGTTAAAAACAAATCTGGTTTTTATTTTCATTATTGGGTTCAAATCATTGTATAATTATACTTTTTTGAGCTACGATGAAGCACTAAATCTTCTGTGTGTGTATATATGTATATATATATACACAGAAAATTCAGTGCTTCATGTTTACTCTGATTATCATGCTGGTGCAATTGTTAGACCATGAAACTCTGATTTTTTTAATCCCCCACTTAAAAGCCTAAAATCTGCTTTAAGTATGCAATTCTTCTGTGTTTTTGTACAATTGTATTTTCCTGTCATTAGGAATTTATTTATAACTACAATTATGTTGAACAAAACATGAAAACTTTCAAAAAGCAGCTGGGGACAATTATTTTTCCACATTTGTGTATCTCCCTTCATGATCCTTCATTTTGAAGGAGGAATCAGGTGTGTAGTTGAGCTTTAAAAAAGCTTTATGAATAGTAGTTCACTTACTGAATTTCTACTAACATAATACAATTCCCACAGCCCCCAGGTTGGGAACCACTGCACTAAATGTTGAAGTGCCAAACCCCCAGCTATGCCCCTGGGAGGAATACTGAGTTGCATAGCAGCAACTTACAAATGTCCAATTCCATAGATGAGGTGAAGCTGTACTGTTGTAAATTCATATCCTTTCTCTCTCTGCTATGGCGACTGTGGTTAACACGTATGAAATCCTAATGTAAATTGGTATGAATATTGAATTAAAGATCATATTATAAGGAAAAGAAATAACATTCGTAGGGTTTTAACACAACTAGAAAAACATGCAAATCTATGCACAAAATATTTTAGCAATTTCAGTAAAGCATTTACTATACTTTTGTCTCAAGTCAGGTGTTAAAAATTATAATGCAAAATTTTTTCCGAAATATGTTCTCTAAAAGAAACTTTTTCAAGAATCTTAAAATAACATAGAGAAAATGTTTTGTATCTATGCAAATCCACAAAAAATAAGTATTCACACATTTCTTTAAAATATATATTTCATTTTGTGCTGGCATGAGTCACTTCATAATGAAACATTATAAAACTACAAAGCCATTTAATGAGACAATTTTTTCTTTGGTAAATATTGAAAATCCAAAACAACTATTTTTCTGTCTTTCTGACTTGCATGGAAATAAAAAAGGTTTTGTGCAGTGTTTTTCTGCATGTGGAATTTCAATGTAGATTTCCACAAAATTACAAATTCACACATATATTGCCACTCTCTAGTGTTTGCAAGACTACAAAAATGCTGATCCATGCATGTTACAAGAATTTGCTAGCTTTATCAGTTTGTGTTTGCATGTATAATTTCCAATGTGAAATTCAGGTCATGAGTGACCTCCCACTTCACAATTATATGTTTTTTTTCCAGTGTGTGTTCGCAGGTGTTTTTTAAAACTTGAACTCTGTGAAAATGCTGACCCACACACTTCACAGGAATATGGTTTCTCTCCAGTGTGAGTTCGCATGTGTACTTTTAAATTTGAACTTACGGAAAATGCTGACCCACATACTTCACAGCTATATGGTTTTTCTCCAGTGTGTGTTTGCATGTGAGTTTTTAAAGATGCTCTCTGTGCAAATGCTGAACTGCACACTTCACAAGAATATGGTTTTTCTCCAGTGTGTGTTCGTTTATGTATTTTCAAAGATGAAAGATCAGAAAATGCTGAAGCACACACTTCACAAGAATATGGTTTTTCTCCAGTGTGTGTTCGGATATGTTTTTTTAAAGATGAACGATCAGTAAATTCTGAACCACACACTTCACAAATATATGGTTTCTCTCCAGTGTGTGTTAGCATGTGTACTTTTAAAGATGATCTGTGTGAAAATGCTGACCCACATACTTCACAAGAATATGGTTTTTCACCAGTGTGTGTTCGCATGTGTGCATTTAGCTTTGAACTCTCAGAAAATGCTGACCCACACACATCACAGGAATATGGTTTCTCTCCAGTGTGTGTTCGCATATGTCTTTTCAAATCATTACTCTGTGAAAATGCCAAACCGCAGACTTCACAAGAATATGGTTTCTCGCCAGTGTGTGTTCGCATGTGTCCTTTTAAAGATGATCTGTGTGAAAATGCTGAACCACATATTTCACAAGAATATGGTTTTTCTCCAGTGTGTGTTCGCATGTGTACATTTACCTTTGAACGCTCAGAAAATGAAGACCCACACACTTCACAAGAATATGGTTTCTCACCAGTGTGTGTTCGCATGTGTTTTTTCAAATTTTTGTTTAATGAAAATGTTGAACCACACACTTCACAACTATATGGTTTCTCTCCAGTGTGTGTGTGAAAGTGACTTTTTAAAGATGAATTGTCGGAAAATGTTGACCCACACACTTCACAAGAATATGGTTTCTCTCCAGTGTGTGTCTGCATGTGTCCTATCAAAGATGATCTCTGTGAAAATGCTAAACCGCATACTTCACAAGGATATGGCTTTTCTCCAGTGTGTGTTCGCATGTGTCTTTTCAAATCACAACTTTGTGAAAATGCCAAACTGCACACTTCACAAGAATATGGTTTCTCTCCAGTGTGTGTTCGCATGTGTCCTTTTAAAGCTGATCCGTGTGAAAATGCTGAATCACATAGTTCACAAGAATATGGTTTTTCTCCAGTGTGTGTCCGCATGTGTCCTTTTAAAGATGACCTCTGTGAAAATGATGAATCACATAGTTCACAAGAATATGGTTTCTCTCCAGTGTGTGTTCGCATGTGACTTTTTAAAGAGGATCTGTGCGAAAATGCAGAACCGCACACTTCACAACTATATGGTTTCTCTCCAGTATGTGTTCGCATGTGACCTTTTAAAGATGAAGTCCCTGCAAATGCTGAACCACATACATCACAAGAATATGTTTTGTCTCCAGTGTGTGACTGCATGGTGCTTAAATTTGAACTCTGTAGAAATGCTGAACCACACACAAGAATATGATTTCTCTCAGGTATGCATTAGCACGTGTTATTTAAGGATGAGCAATCAGAAAATGCTAAACCGCATACTTCACAATATGCTTTCTCACCAGTGTGTGTTCACATGTGACTTTTCACATCAGAATTCTGTGAAAATGCCAAACTGCACACTTCACAAGAATATGATTTCTCTCCACTGTGTATTTGCATTTTTAAAGATGAACTATTGGAAAATGTTGAACTGCACATTTCACACAAATATGGTCACTCACAAGTGTTTCTAGTTTAGAACTCGCTGAACAATGCAAATGCACATTCTTTCCATGTATGGTTTCTTCCCAGTGTGTGTTTGCCTCACATGAATTGAAAATATATAAAAATATAGTTTCTTTACTGTTACATTTGAATATACTTTTTAACACTCAAATTAATACAAAGAAAATAGAATGCCAATTTAAAGGGAAATAAGTCCTGAATAAAACTACCTCCTTTGACCGTTCAGTGATTAAATTCAATTCATAGAAGAGTTCCACTATTTTTTGTGCTATCTATTAAATTACACTGTCAATTACAAGCAGTTCATTAATTTAAGACTGAAAGATGAACCATTTAAAAATCATGACCAGCACATTTCACAAAATTATGTTGAAAATTCATAAAGTGTATTCTTAATTATGATCTATGTGAAAATGCTGATCTTCATTCTTTATATACGGTTCTTCGCAGTTTGTTTGCATGAGTTTTTGAATCTGAATTCTTTAAATATACTCACTTCATGAAATGTGATTTTGTAAGTGGCATTTAAACTCTTTCAAAATGCCACACACTTCACTAAAATACAGTTTCTTCCCAGATTTTAAAAAGTGAAATCTGATAATGATGATATATACACATTGCAATATACTTTCTCACCAGTGTGTATTTGAAAATGTCTTTGATAAATAATTTCAAAGTTATGTTCCACACAGATTTGCAATGCAAGAATATGGTTTATCTCAATTTTGTGTTTGGGTGATTGTTTTGAAATATGAACTGCTTCAAAATATATACATATATACTTTTAAAATATGGCCCTCTGACATGATCTTCAAAGTTTGTTTTCACAAAGTGTGATATTCTGGAAACTGTAATTGAACACACTTGAGAAGAATTTTGTTTGTTTTATTCAGTGTTGTGCATCTATTCAGTTGTGATTCACACAATTCACAGAAATGCTGTTTCTTTCCATGGAATGTTCAGAAAGCTGTATTCGTTCAAACATCAGTTCCACAATCAGTAATATTCTCCTCCTGGCTAATTTATTCTCATAAAGATTTCTCTTTCTTTGTACAATATTTACATACCACCGTCTGATGAGTTCAATTGGTTTCCACTTCAGCCAATATCTGTGAATGAAAAAAAGATTATTAAAGAAATTGATAGCTATGCATATTATTTGCAACTATGAAAATTATTAAAAATTGAATTACAATTCAACCATCTTTTGCTTCAACAGTTATATAGTTATGGGCTCAGAGGTCATTCGAGATCACCACAAGCCAATTGAAGCAATTGTAGGCTACAATTTTGCACAGTGGTACAACTTTCTATGGCGAAGGTCATGGGCTATGTTACATTGACCAGAGGTCATCAGGTCCTTTCTGGTCATTTTAAATTTTTATGAAGACATAGGCCACAATTTTGCACCTAGGTACATCTTTTCACAGCAAAAGTAATGGGCTGTTTGGGGTTGACCTCAAAAGACATTCATGGTTATCAGAGGTCATTTCTAGCCAATTGAAACAATCGTGGGCTACAATTCTGTACATAGGAAACTGAAATTAGGCATAAGGGCACAACTTTTCGCAGTGAAGGTATTGGACTATGTGAGGTTGACCTTGGATGTCAGTCATGGTCATCAGGTCATTTCTAATTTTTATTAAGATAAAAGTAGACCAGAATTTTGCACATAGGAAGCTAAAATTGGGCAAAACGGTACATCTTTCCACAGCAAAGATCATGAGCTATGTGGGGTTGACCCTGGAGGTAATTTCTATCCAAGTGAATCAATTGTAGGTCACAATTTGGCAAAGAGGTACATCTTTTAACAGAGAATGTCATAAGCGATGTGGGGAAATATTTGTTTTAGTGAAATATTAAAACAAATTAGAATAAAAAGGTTTCATAAGTAAGTTTTGTGTTTTCAATCTATAAGACCTTCATTTTCTCCGGTTATTTGTCAGTTTTGAGAACAATTAAATTTTAAGCTTTTAGGAGGGTGGGTTCTATTTACAATGTAACTACAATGCTAAACTTTGCTAAACTTGACACAGGAGTGTGCATGAATATTTGACTAAAATGAATATTTGCACGTGGGTCCGCCAGGTAGTGTGTGCAAACTCACATGGAATATGTGAGACCACAAAAATTCGATTAGGGTGTTAATTAAAGTGTCAAAAGTGAATCAGAAAATTGGTGGGATGATTAGAAATATTCTCTCAATGGATATGTTATTGGTAGAATATACAAAGCATTGATTAGATATCATTAGAATACCATACTCAGGCTTTGGCACCGGAAGCTAGGCATGGGAACTGGAATTTAATCTTAAAACTAGAGAGCATACAATGAAAAGTAATTAAACTAATTAATGGAATAAAATATTGTAGTTATAAAGAATTATTGGAGTCCTTCAGTTTAACAACTTTGCTAGTGAAAAGAATGAGGGCGGATTAAATATTGACATTCAAAATAATTAATGGAATTTCTAAATATGGTACACCATTCTTTAATATCTCTACTCAATCTGGAAATCTATTGACAAGACAGATTTCAAAAACTAAATCTACTAAACAATTAGGTTTTTGTAACAACGGGGCTGACCACAAGATCGAACCGGGGACCTCTGCCCAGCCACAGCCAAAGAGACTTTGTGTGGCGACACTGCTGGAACATCCGGGCTTCCCTCTCTAGTTTTGCTGTGGCAGCCACTTCACATACTGGCACTTAGATCATTTTAGAGAGTGATATAAGCAGCTAATTGTGAGGAGTGGACCAATTTTGGTTTTGACTGTGGTCAGAGAACAATGTTGGTGTATAGTGATTTGAGAGAAAAGAGATTGTTTTCCAGTGTTGTGCTGAGAGAAGTTTCCCTGAAGTGTTGCGTGATAGACACTGTGAGATTGTGTGCCTTGCAGTTCTCCCGTTTTAAAAAGAATCTGTGCTCAGTGGACCGTTTTACTAGTTTTTAATATAGTAATATATTTTTGGAATAAGTTCCCTAGTAATGTTAAATAGTGTATAAAGTTTTAAAAATAATAAAAAATAATTATTTTTAAATATGCAAAAAACATGATATTACAAGGACATTTTTGGAATCTGTCAGATATTTGCATTTATGCACATTTGAATATTTTTTATGAATTTTGTATTTGCTTAGAAGTTGATGAGTAAATATTGTGTATAGTTGAAGATCCCAAAAAGGCATAATAAAATAATAAATAAATTCAAAATAATTTAGTTTGCGATAAAATAAAATTTTTATTATACTTCATTTCCTTCCAAAACGTTTTTACGGTGTGTGTGTGCTCAATTTTGATAGGCGAAGCATACCATGATTTTTTAAAAGTTATTTCACCCCGAGATCTAAAATCTCCCAAAAACCTAATTATTGGATTCCAATGAAAATTTTCAGTACTTATTTGTTTGTAAAGTCACCTGAGATTTTGTTTTGGAATTAGTAGAGCACAAAAAAATTATTTTGACCCTAAAAATGCATAGTTCAGATGAGAGGATAAACTGTAGTATTACCTCTATCCCATAATAGCATATAATTTGCATATACAAAATATTACTAAATGTATCAACTATTATGGGAGAGAGGTAGTATCACCCAAAATAAAATAAAATATTAACTAATGCTTAACTCATTAACTTGGTGAGGTATAAAAGTGAAGAGGTAATAGCATTGTTGTTACTAAATTTTGTATAATAAAAAATTATTATATCTTTCAACACCGTTTTATGTAAAGCACAAAAATATGCCTAGTACAGATGAGAGGATAAACCGTACTATTACCTCTGTTCCCATTTCTAAAATTTTGTATGCTTTCAATATGAAAATATCTTTTCTTAAAAGCAAAGGCTAAATTTTTCGAACATGAAGTATCACATTTACACCACTCTTTGTAAGTGTAAACATAAGTTTTCAATCAGGATTATCTCAGAGTTTATATTGTTTACCAAATAATTTTTAGATGAAAATTTTCTACAATCTTTTTCTCATTACTAACCACAAAGATTATTACAATAAAATTGACATGGTTACTAGTTTCGGACATTTTTATCGACATATGTCACTTTGTTGTCAACAGTCTGTTGGTGCTAATAATTGTCTGCTCAAACTTCCAGAGGAAACAAACAAATCAAAAATCAATAAAATAACTAAAATGTACCAAAATTTCTTATCCTATACTTACGAACTGTGCAAAATTTCAGTTGAAATAATAAGAAAAAGGAACAAGCAAAATTTTCACTATTGAAAATAAGTACAGCAAACCCACGCTATAACAAATCTCAACATAATGAATTTCAGCTTCAAAGAACAAGTGGATCCATGCGATCAAACTTCGGATTTATTATAATTGTGGCATTCCTTGTTGATTAAATTGAATTTTGACTGATTTAAAATTGATTTATTTTGTGTAAAAAACAGCAAAATCCTGTCGAAAGATATACAATATAGCATGTGACACTTTCCGGTCACAACCAGTGAAGATATCCCCACCCCCCAATCTTTCAGATGAATCAAATTTGCTGAATTTCTTCTTATTTCCAAAATAGAACAAGGGGCAACCGTTTGATTCACCGATGTTCATTAAATGCTACAAACTACCAAACTTACTTCATATTTTCTGTACAAGGGTCAACTATTGGCTATAACAAACTTTCATCTTTAATGAACACCTCCTCCCCCCTTTTAGTTTGTTATAGCGAGGGTTTACTGTAGTAGGATTTTTGTGGCTGGAACCAGAAGTCGGTTGATGATGTCAGCACTTTGCCACTCTATTATACTTGTTACATTTGGATATAAAAATTACTGCAAAACGGAACAACTATTATAGGATAGAGGTAGTATTACCAATAATAAAATGAAATGAAATAAAGGTAAAAAAAAAAGACAATTTTTTCCAATTTTCTAATGTTGGGTTGATCAATTAGAAAAAGGGGTGATCAATGAATAAGTTACTTTTCTTGCCTTTTGTTGGGTAGTGATCACTAAAAAGTCTGAATTTACAGAGAAAAATAATGAATGCTGCTGGACACAAACTAAGAGAGCAATTTAGTATGAACTTACATTGCAAATTGAACCCCCCCCAACTAAAACTCTATTTGGGGGAGGATTTTCAAATGATGCCCAGTTTTACTAGACATAATAAGGAGTATATATTAAAACTTTCAGCCCTCTAGCTCCATTGGTGTAGCCTGTATGCATGATACATACATAGCCAGCTGAACCAACTTGAAAACTGAAGAAACCTATGCTGACAGTTTCTAATAATAATAATAATAAAGATCAGACATATTTGTCAAAATCAAAACAAAGTAATAGTTATGTGCATTTTCTGAATTTGAGGCCCCTTTATAACATATGCTACATTCCCCGTTCTAGCTTTATCCGGCCCTGACAAAGATATATGAAACTGAAGTCATGGCCGCAGCACAAAGATAAAAATCAAAACAAAGTAATACTATTACTGAAATGACAGACATATTTGTCGTATTATCTGGCTGTAATGCAACTGAAAAATAGAATCACTTTACTATGCAAATAAAAAAAAATTATGTTTTAATATTTGTGTATGTTTTAGAATTAAGTAACTAAAATATTAGGGTATATCTTTAAAGAGGTGTAATTTCAACCAGAAACTCCAATAAGTCTCATATCGGGTGTCAAAAAGACAGACACGAAATGAGGGTCCATTTTTACATTATACGTACATTGTAAATCGATCACCCACTTTAGAGACAATTCACCCCAATCGCTACATTATATATCGCCGCTCGTCTGATCGGATTTTTCTATTTAGCCAGCCCTATGTTAGAAAAAAATACTCCATTTTATACATTTTTAGTATTTGAGACATCGTAGAAAATATTAATGGAAAAAAGAAAAAGTTAAAAAATTCATAGAATCTAAAATCATGAAAAGATAATCTAGCAAAATTTGTCCGTTTTTAAAGCCATTTATTGGGGAATCTAGCCAATATTAGCCATTTTTAAAGCCAGTCTCATGCTACCATATTTTAGACCCGTCAAACCAAAGATTACCGGGTAAAAAGAAAATTCAACACAATCAATTTTTCTACTCTTTTTAGGCTTCCGTACTTTAAAATTATGACCGTTGGCGTTAGCTTTTGATGAGGATAAACGAAAGAAAAGAAAAAAACAGATGAAAAAATAAATCAAAATGTAATATTTAAAAAAATTTTACCCAATTTATCCGAGTCTGTCAGAATCCAGAATAAGAGGAGGGTCTTTTGAGGGGAGATCGAACTCACTACTTTGCTAATTAACTATCGTATATCGTATAATATTGTAGTTAAAGAAAGGATTGATTGAAACAAAAACATCCTAACGTCATATTTTTAACCTTTTTCCACTTTCATTTCGGATTTCAAAGGTAAATACAAACATAAAGTTTAAAAGAAATTAAATTCACCTTTAAATGCCGGCACTATTCTATTGTGTCCATGACGAATTCGTAAACCGGTCTTAGCCGAAAAAGTTCCCTACCTATCAACGTCCAGTTTTCAAATTTAAACGTTATCATCATTGAATTTTTTAAATTTTAATTGTTTTCTTGAATTTGAATTTAATTTAATTTAATTTCTATTTCTGTTAGTTATGTGTGGTAGGGTAGCATGGCTGAAAACAAAAATAGAAGGGCCCAAAGAAATGTTATGCACTCGACCCATCAATATCAAATCCGGCCCTGTCAGGCCAGAGCCGGTTTAAGGCGTTTAGGGGCCCTAGATTTTGGTTTCACTAATGTTTCAAATTGTATATATTTATATAATTTTTTAATATTTAAATTTCTTAAATAATTTGAAATATACTTTTAGTCGGCCCCAAATTTCTCGTTAGCCCTAGGCACTGCTGTTATGATATCCTGGTACGAAAAGGTTATTCTGGGGGGAAAGTTCCCTACCTATCAACGTCCAGTTTTCAAATTTAAACATTATCATTGAATTTTTAATTTAAATTGTTTTCTTGAATTTTTAATTAAATTTAATTTCTATTAGTTATGTGTGGTAGGGTAGCAGTGATTTGTAATTACAATTATTTGATTATTTATTATTTATTAGATGAAGTATTGTAAATCATTATTTTCTTGTTTTAAATATTTTCATCTTAATTTTTCAGTTGCTTTATGATGACGGTCTAAGTAAAGTTGCAATAAAAAGCAACTGAAAAATCAAGATGAAGGTAAATAAATAGTAGTTTTTAAAAAATAACTATTAATGATTTGTTTACAAAACATTGCAATACACAACAAAAAAATAATTCATTAAAATACTTTTGCAAAAAGTCAAAATTGCCAAAAATTCAAATATGGGCAAATATTTTTCAAAAAGGCCAGATTTGTCAAATTTGTCAATAAAATGGCCAAAATGGCAACCCTGTCCTTACCTGTCAATGTCCCCTTTTCAAAATTAAATGTTACCATGAGTGAATTTGACAAATTGAATTCCAAAAAAGACTCATTTCGTGTAACTCCATTACGCCTGGTATCGGTATCATCACAATCATCTCTTCCCGCTGTTAGTCACATAACTTGCTTCCCTTGCAATGTAAGATGAACTTGATGAATGACAACGGGTTATTCCCCATGATATATCTTTGTTGCAAGTGGCCTCTTTTTGGTCCCTTTGTCTATTCCTTGTGACAACGGGCTCAGCTTTGTTTTGGGCCCTTTTTAAATAAACCTTTTCAAGATGGTACACGCATGTTCGTATTCTCCGTTCGTACAACCACTCGCCACAGGAATTCGGAAATGTAGGACTTAAGCATGTCTGCGTCAGTCCCGAACATTGTTTTTATTTTGTTTTTCAGGTGAGACCACATACACTAAATATTTTGAGTGTGGATCTCCCTGTTGTTCGGATTAACAAAATACTGACTGTATGTTGATAGAATGTCTATAACCGGGTATTTGGGGGATATCATTGTAGGATGGCCAACCATCTAATATGATGTGTGACCCGGGTAAAATGTAGTCTTTTATTGCAGCTTCAAGGGTTGTTGCTGACCTGTTAAGAACTGGAAAAGCAAAACACCTCCTAGTCTCTCTTTCCCCCAAATACCCATTGTCCATGAACGTGTATTCTACCGCGGTTATATTTTAATTTTCGTTTTGAAAAATAGGTCTTATCGATTTCCACCACTGTCTCTTCAGGGGCTGGCCCTGAAGAGACAGTGGTGGAAATCGATAAGACCTATTTTAACTGGATTTTCCAAAAATAAATGTTGTCATTCTTCTCTGCAGAAGTTTGCCCAATCAACACTGGTTCTAACAGAATTTTTACTTCACGAGTAAATAAATAAAATCAATTTTTAAAAATTCAAGTGAAATCCTTTGAAGAAAGAACCCTTTCTTGTTGAATCCTGCATTTGCAAGCACTGCAATGTAATTATCCATGTTGCTGGTCTTTTCTGTAAGTCCACATTCAACTTGCAGTGATGATTGTTCCTGATCAACTGACGTTTCGCTAACCATTCTAATTAACTTGGACAAGCTGTGCAGGAAACGCCAGGATTTTTTTTAATTAATTTTATTTATTCCTCCCTTCTATTTAAAAGCTAAACACGTTAATTAGGTCAGTATATTTTTTTTAAAAAGGGCAATTTGTCCACAAATGAATATTCTGTGTCCATACCTAAAGAAAACATCCAAGTTGCAATTAATAACATATCAATCATTTGTAAATAATAGCAGCCGATTCAATTGTGTGAAAATACTGTTAGGTTCTTCATAGCAGCCGATACCAGGAGTAACGGTGTTGTGTCCTTTTGAAGGAAATGTGTTCTTTTGAAGATCGCTGATTTCGACGGTCAGGAAAATCAACGTTTGCCTTGAATTTTAATTTTTCGCAAAAGAAGGAGGTAATTGATGTGTCCAATATTACTTTTGTAATCTTTGGTTTGACGGTTCTAACATACTGTAGCATAAGACTGGCTTTAAAAATGGCAATACATTTTTAGATATACAGTTATCTGGGAATGAGAAATCTAGCCAATTTTAGACATTTTTAAATTTTCGCCCAAACATTACTCTTTTTTCTAGAAAGCAGTTTTGAATTTGTTTATTCATAGTTATCACACGTGAAAAAAGTTCACAGATATATTTGAATTTCTATGATATTGTTGGATATTTAGGCAGCCGTGGGTGGAGATCATAGATTTGACCCCCACAGGTGTTGAAACTTGTAAGCAGAATGTCGACGAAAACCCCCAAACTGCAAGATGTCCAGGATGTTGACTGAGCCCTGACTGCAGAGGGCGGGCTGGAAAATCAGCAGAGAGACACAGGACACCCCCAGAGAGACAGACCGCATAGGCTGGGGGATGACACAAGGAGAGTTCCCCTGTTGGGGAAAGTCTGTCGGCTCTCATTGTCTCATTCTTTGCCACGACACAATGTATCTTATGAAATACAAATTTATACTTATATTTTTATAAACCAAGTTTCGAGTCTTCCTTTTTCTCCAAGTTCAGGATTTTCCTCCCGCGGACCAAGATGGCTATACAACATAATTCAATTTGGTGCTTTGGTGGCCTGGTACGCCCACAAAACGTATTTTGAAAGAATCTGACTTCCATCAACACAAGGGGCAAGGGGAAAAAATCCACTAGACGTTTACGACGCCAACAGAACCAAACACTAGACCTCCAGTCACATTTAAAACAATATACCATAGACACATAATGTGAGGGTCCCAAAGAAAAGGAAGAAAAAAACGA
>VCCN01006885.1:2248708-2263174 GCA_006491835.1 Architeuthis dux | reverse complement strand
ATGTAAAAGTACCTTGTATTATTTAGAGTATAGATTATACTTATGGGGGTGTCTAAGAAGGGGATGGATTCAGATGATTTAACATAGTCGAATTTAATGGAGTCATGTAAATTAATGTGAGTGAGGAAGTTATTTAGTTTAGCTTCTCCACCTGAATATGAAGAGAATGTCGTCTATGTATCTAGCGTAAAAGAGGTAGTCATTTTTGATTGCAGGGTAGGTGTGGGTTTCTTCAAACTTGCCCATGAAGATGATAGCGTAAGATGGTGCTGCTACAGTGCCCATAGCACAGCCTTTAATTTGGAGGAAGTGTCTATTGTTGAAGTTAAAACTATTTATGGTAAGTATATGGTTCATAAAGGTGGTAATGGTCTCCGTTTTTGGTTCTTTTATGAGTCTATTGTCTAGACTTTCTTTAAGGACTAGGATTCCTTTGTCATGTTGGATGTTAGAGCAGAGGGATTTGACATCCATGGTGACTAGAATAGCATTTTCAGGTATGATGTTGATGTGTTTAATTTTGTTGAGGAGGTCTGTGGTATCCCGTATATATGATTTAACTTAGGGGTTGTATGTAGTGATCAACATATTTAGATATTTTAGTAGTATGGCAATTAGTGGAAGACATAACTGGTCTACCTGGGTTATTGTCTTTGTTTATTTTGGGGAGTAGGTATAATTGTGCAGGTTTAGTGTTAGTAGATTTAAGTATATCAGAGGTTTTTTGTCGATTAGGCTGTTAAGGTGCATATCATCTAGGGAGTTAATGATAATATTTTGGTAGTCCTTAAATGGGTCCAGAGGGAGTTCTTTGTAGAAGTTAGTGTTGCTAAGGTGAGTATAAGCTTCTCTAAGGTAGTGTTCAATACCCCAAATGACAGTCAATCCACCTTTATCAGCTCTAGTTATGATGAGGTCATTAGTATTAGCAAGCTTGTTTACGGATATGCGTTGTCTAGTGGTGAGGTTGTCAAAAGGTCGGGTTAGTCTAGGCTTCTAGAGTAGTGTTTGATAGCTCTAACTGCTAGTTCAAATGCTTGGATGTTTATGTCTATGTCTTTAGGGGTGAATGAGCTATTGTTTTCCTTGAGGGATTCTATAATATTGGGTTTATAGTCGGTTATCCCAAGTTTAATTCTTCATTATTTAGGTTGTTTTTGTTAAAGTGGGGGGGACGGGGCAGAATTTAAGACCTTTATTTAGAAGTTTAAATGTGTCTCTAGTGAATTTATATTTACTAAGGTTAATTACTTTTCTATCTGGGTCATATCTAATTCTAATAGTCTGTTGAAGCTGTTTCTTAAGTCTTCTAAAATTCTTATTGTGGAGTTTAAGGTGTTTTGTAGCACCCCTTCCATGTGTAATGGTCGGGGGTTCCTACATTTTTGGATAGATATGGGGAATGTTTGGGAGGTGTGTAGTGGATGGCTGTGGGTTTACCTTTTTGTAGGGGTAATCAGAGTTCTTCCTAGGGTGCGTTGATGAGGTCCAGGTTGGGGAGTATCTGTCATGATACATAGGGTGTACTACAGGTGTGTTGTTAGTGGTTGGTTCTGACATGGTATGAGTGGTGTTGGTGTCTTTATACATGTTAGTTCTTAGGTTAGGTTTGAATCCTAGGGTAAGAGTGTCCATGCATGAGTGTATATTTTTATGTGTAGTAGTGTCTATAGTGGTGGTGGTGTGCTTATGTTTATGTGATCTGTTGCGCAGGTGTTGCTTTTGCTTTTAGTTTCTGTGATTGTGTTATTACAGAATGTCATGAGGTCTGTGGTAAGTTGTAGTTTTTCATACCATGTCTTCAAGAATCCCTCATTGTGGTTACCTATAGATGGGCGTAGGTCGATCTTGAAGCATCTAGGTGTGAGGTTATCCTCTATGCACGTTTTTTTAAGAAGTTATGGTGCGACTCAAACCGCGCAATTTCTTCTTTTTTACGATTGAGTCTGATAGACCATATTTCTACATTTACTGGTGGGGTGGATTCTATAGGGTTGTTGGGAGCAGTGTCCATATTCGGTATGTATATATGTGGATTGGGTAATCCTTCAACTAGTCTCTTTTTCCTAGTATTATATAGCTGTACTGTAAGAGTTGAGACAAAACAGGAGTGTAGTGTAAATATGGAATTTTATTGGTTATATATATATATATATATATATGAATATTTCATTAATCATTGGAGGGTTCAGTTTATTAAGTGTTTGATTAAAATGTTTAATTGTCTCGTGAATAAGACCTGGTTGAAAAATATTGGGGCGGGGGGTAATTTTGAGAACGTGAACATAATTTTTCTTTTCATAACATTTTATTCATCCATAATTTGGGGTTTTGTATACAAACTATGAAATGTGTATCTGGGCTACAGACTTTTTATTTAAATCAATAGATACAGATGTATTAAGCACAGGGGTATCAGTTTGTCATTAAATACCAATAGAAAATCGATTCCCCTCTTTATATCCAGGGACATCTTACACTAAGATGTATTAATCATGGAGGGATCAGTATATTACTTCATAACAATAGAAAACCAATCCCCCACTTCATATACAGAGACTTTAAATGTGTAAATACTCTGTTTTTTTGTACCATTGTATTTATTTAATGAATTCTCCCATTTTTTTAGCATTATTTTCAACTACATTTTGATTGAACAGCTTTGTTAGTCGATAAAAACATGAAAACTTTCAAAAAGCTGCTTGGGTAAATCATTTTTTCCCATTTGTGTATCTCCCTTCATGATCTTTCATTTTGAAGGAGGAATCAGATGTGTAGTTGAGGTTAACAAAAGCTTTATGAATAGTAGATCATCTACCGCATATTATACAACTCCCACAGCCCCCAGGTTGGGAAGCACTGCACTAAATGTTGAAGGGGGCCCCGCAAATTGCCAAGCACCCTGGGCCCCTGGGAGGAATACTGAGTTCCATAGCAGCAGCAACTTACAAACAGATATATAAGTTATATATGTCCCTTTCCATAGATGCGGTGAAGCTGTACTGTTTTAAATTCATATCCTTTCTCTTTCTACTATGGAAACTGTGATTAACACATATGAAATCCTAATGTAAATTGGTATGAATATTGAATTAAAAATGGTATTATAAAGAAAAGAGTAAACATTCATAGGGTTTTAACACAACTAGAAAAACATGCAAATCTATGTACAAAATATTTTAGCAATTTCAGTAAAGCATTTAGTATACTTTTGTCTTAAGTCAGTTGTGAATAATTCTAATGCAAAATTCTTTGGAAAAATATGTTATGTTCTCTAAAAGAAACAGAGAAGATTTTTTTGTATCTATGCAAATCCACAAAAAATAAGTATTCACACATTTCTTTAAAATATATATTATTTCATTTTGTGCTGGCATGAGTCACTTCATAAAACTACAAAGCCATTTGATGAGACAATTATTTTTTTTGGTTCACAACGAAAACGTAGATTTTCAAATTGTAAGTCAGTAACAAAAACTTGCTTTAAAACGTGTCTATTTTTCTGTCAACTTGCATGAAAATAAAAAGGTTTTTGTGCACTGTATTTCTGCATGTGAAATTTCAATGTAGATTTCCACAAAAATACAAATTCACACATTTCACAAGGATATCGCCTCTCTCTAGAGTGTTCGAAAGTATACAAAAATGCTGATCCATGCTAGTCACAAGAATTTGCTTTTTTTTTACCAGTTTGTGTTTTCATGTATAATTTCCAGTGTTAAATCTTTGAAAATGCTGATGTTGCAAAATTCAGGTCATGACTGACCACCTGTTTCACAACTATATGGCTTCTTTCCAGTGTGTGTTCGCATGTGTACTTTTAAATTTGAACTCAAGGAAAATGCTGACCCACATACTTCACAGCTATATGGTTTTTCTCCAGTGTGTGTTCGCATGTGTTCTTTTAAAGATGTACTTCTGGAAAATGCTGACCCACATACATCACAGCTATATGGTTTTTCTCCAGTGTGTGTTCGCATATGTACTTTTAAATTTGAACTTATGGAAAATGCAGATCCACATACATCACAGCTATATGGTTTTTCTCCAGTGTGCATTTGCATGTGAATTTTTAAAGTACCTGTCAGTGCAAATACTGAACTGCACACTTCACAAGAATATGGTTTTTCTCCGGTGTGTGTTCGCCTATGTGTTTTCAAAGAAGAAAGAGTAGGAAATGCTGACCCACATATTTCACAGCTATATGGTTTTTCTCCAGTGTGTGTTTGCATGTGAATTTTTAAAGATTCTCTACGTGCAAATGCTGAACCGCACACTTCACAAGAATATGGTTTTTCTCCAGTGTGTGTTCGCAGGTGGTTTTGCAAACTTGAACTCAGTGAAAATGCTGATCCACAGACTTCACAAGAATATGGTTTCTCTCCAGTGTGTGTTCGCATATGTCTTTTCAAAGGAGCACTCTGTGAAAATGCCAAACCGCATACTTCACAAGAATATGGTTTATCTCCAGTGTGTGTTCGCATATGTATTTTCAAAGGATAATTCTGTGAAAATGCAAAACCGCACACTTCACAAGAATATGGTTTCTCTCCAGTGGAATATGGTTTCTCTCCAGTGTGTGTTCGCATGTGTCTTTTCAAAGTAGAATTTTGTGAAAATGCCAAACCGCACACTTCACAACTATATGGTTTCTCTCCAGTGTGTGTTCGCATGTGACTTTTTAAAGTGGAATTCAATGCAAACGCTGAACCACAAACATCACAAGAATATGGTTTTTCTCCAGTGTGTGTCTGCATGTGTCTTTTTAAATTTGAACTCTTTGGGAATTCTGAAGCATGCACATCACAAGAATATGATTTCTCTCCAGTATGTGCCTGTATTTTTATTTATTTGTGATTCCGTGAAAATACTTCACACTGTTCTCTCTCCAGTGTGTGTTCGCATGTGTCTTTTATATATGAGCACCCAGAAAATATGGCTTTTCTCCAATGTGTGTTCAATGTTTTTTTTAAGGATGAACGATCAGAAAATGGTGAACCGCATACCTCACAATATGCTTTCTCTCCAGTGTGTATTAACGTGTCTTTTCACATCAGAATTCTGTGAAAATGCCAAACTGCACACTTCACAAGAATATGGTTTCTCTCCACTTTTGAATCTGAATTCTTTAAAAATGCTCACTTCATGAAATTTTGCAAGTGGCATTTAAAATTAAAACTCTTTCAAAATACCACACACACTTATCAAAAATACAGTTTATTCCCAATGTGTGTTCACATAATTTAAAAAGTGAATTAGTGAATTTGTTGATAATATACTTTCTCACCAGTGCGTATTTGAAAACATGCTTCCATATATCTTTTTAAATGCAAACGCTTTAAAAATGCAGATTTGTAATGCAAGAATATAGTTTGTCTCAGTTTTGTTTTGGGTGATTGTTGCTAAATATGAACTGCTTCAAAATGTAGACCTATATACTTCTAAAATATGGCTGCCTTCTGATGTGATCTTCAAAGTTTGTTTTCACAAAATGTGATATTCTGGAAACTGTAATTGAACACACTTGAGAAGAATTTTGTTTGTTTTATTCAGTGTTGTGCATTTCTTCATTCGAAATTCACAGAAATACTGTTTCTTTCCATGGAATGTTTGGAAAGCTGTATTCTTTCAAACATCAGGTCGACAAACTCAGCAATATTCCCCTCCTGGTTAATGTATTCTTATAAAGATTTCTCTTTCTTTGTACAATATTTACATACCACTGTCTGACGAATTCAATTGGTTTCAACTTCAGCCAATATCTGTGAATGAAAAAAGATTAAAGAAATTGATAGCTATCCACATCATTTGCTTTAGTGAAAAATCAAAACAAATTAGAATAAAAAGGTTTCATAAGTAAGTTTTAGGCTTTCAATCTATAAGACCTTCATTTTCTCCAGTTATGAGAACAATTAAATTTTCATCTTTTAGGATGGGGGTTCTATTTACAATGTAACTGGTAAACTTGACAGTGTGCGTGAATATTCAACTAAAATGAATATTTTGAATGTGGGTCTGCCTGGTAGTGTGTGCAAACCCCACAAATGGGATGGGAACTGGAATTTAATCTTAAAACAATGAAAAGTATCCAAACTAAATAATGGAGTAAAATATTGTAGTTATAAAGAATGATTGGAGTCCTTTGGTTTAACAAATTTGCTAATAATTAATGGAATTTCTAAATATGGTACACCATTCTTTAATGTCTCTACTCGGACTGGAAATATATTGACCTCTGCCCAGCTACAGCTGAAGAGACTTCTTGTGGTGGCGTGGTTGGAACATCCGGGATTCCCTCTCACGTTTTGCTGTGGCAGCCACTTCATATACTGGCACTTAGATCATTTTAGAGTGATATAAGCAGCTAATTGTGAGGAGTGGGCTGATTTTGGTTTTGACTGGTCAGAGAACGATGTTGGTGTATAGTGATACGAGAGAAAAGAGTTTGTTTTCCGGTGGTGTGCTGGAAGAAGTTTCCCCCGAAGAACTGTTGCGTGATAGACACTGTGAGACTGCGTGCCGAGCGATTCTCCCATTTTAAAGAGACTGTGTGCCTTGCGATTCTCCCGTTTTAAAGGGACCTTTTTACTACAGTTTTTAATATAGTAATATATTTTTGGAATAAGTTGCCTAGTAATGTTAAAGATAGCAATAGTGTACAAAGTTTTAAAAATAAAATGAGATAATTTTTTTAAATATGAAAAAAACACATTACAAGGATATTTTTGAAATCTATCACAAGATTTTCAAGAGAGTCTGATCTGTGAATTGTGCTAAATTGTAGATGTAGTTTGTATATTATATATGTGTAAATATTGTGTATAGTTGAAGATCCCAAAGAGGCATAATAAAATAATTCAAAATAATTTAGTTTGCGATAAAATAAATTTTCTATTATACTTAATTTTCTCCCAAAACGTTTTTACGGTGTGTGTGCACTCAATTTTGGCAATAGCGACAGGCGAAGCATACCAAGATATTTAAAAGAGTTATTTCTCCAAGATCTAAAATCTCCCAAAATTCTAATTATTGGATTCCAATGAAAATTTTCAGTACTTATTTGTTTGTAAAGCTGCCAGAGATTATTTTGTTTTATGATAGGTAGAGCACAACAAAATTATTTCGACCCTAAAATGCATAGTTCAGATGATAGGATAAACTGTAGTATTAACTCTATCCCATAATGGTATATAATTTGCATATATAAAATATTACTAAATTTATCAACTATTATGGGACAGAGGTAGTATCAACAAAAAGAAAAGAAAATATTAACTAATGCTTAACTCATTAACTTGGTGAGGTATAAAAGTGAAGAGGTAATAGCATTGTTGTTACTAAATTTCACTTTAGATGAGAGGATAAACCGTAGTATTACCTCAGTCACATAGAGTTGGAAAACGGTTCTTGTTTCTAAGATTTTTGTATGCTTTCAATATAAATACATCTTTTCTTAAAAAACAAAGGCTACATGTTTTCGAATGTGAAGTATCACTTTTACACCGCTCTTTTTGGGTGTAAACATAAGTTTTCAACCACGATTACCTCAGTTTATATTGTTTACCAAATATTTCTTAGAATAACTGATTTAAAAATATGTATTTACTTATTTTGTGCAAAAAACGGCAAAATCCTGTTGAAAGATATACAATATAGCATGTGACACTTTCCGGTCATAACCAGTGAAGACAACCCCCCTATGAACTACCAAACTTACTTCATATTTTCTGTACATGGGTCAACTATTGGGTATAACAAACTTTCGTCTTTAATGAACACAACCTCCCCCCCAATTAGTTTGTTAGAGTGAGGGTTTACTGTTTTTCTTTCAAAGCAAAATAATAATAGGTCTGGTTAGTCACTCAATAGAAACCGTCACGTGACCAACGTCTTTTGGCAGCATGCTGTGTTGGGGGTGATCAATTAGAAAATTGGGAAAAGGGATGATCAATGAATAAGTTACTTCTCTTGCCTTTTGTTGGGTAATGATCACAAAAAAGTCTGAATGCTGCTGCACACAAACTAAGGGAACAATGTAGCATGAACTTATATTGCAAATTGAACCCTCCCTCCAAACTCTATTTAGGGGGGAGAATTAAAAAAAAACCCAGAAAACACGTTTTAGCTTCATTGGTGTGGCCTGTATGCATGATACATAAATAGCCAGCCAGACCAACTTGAAAACTGAAAAAAACTATGCTGACAGTTTCTAATAATAATAATGATTGGACATATTTGTCATATTATCTGGCTGTAATGCAAATGAAAAATAGAATCATTTTACTATGCAAATAAAAAAAATTATGTTTTAATATTTGTGTATGTTTTAGAATTAAGTAACTAAAATATTAGGCTATATCTTTAAAGAGGTGTAATTTCAACCAGTCTCATATCTGGTGTCAAAAAGACAGACACAAAATGATGGTCGATGTTTACATTATACGTACATTGTAAATCGATCACCCACTTTAGAGACAATTCACCCCAATCGCGACATTATATATCGCCGCTCGGCATTTAATTAGTCTGATCGGATTTTTCTATCATTTAGCCACCCTTATGTTGGAAAAAAAACTCCATTTAATACATTTTTAGTATTTGAGACATCGTAGAAAATATTAAAGGAAAAAAGAAAAGGTTAAAAAATTCATAGAATCTAAAATCATGAAAAGAAAATCTAACAAAATTTGTCCATTTTTAAGGCATTCATTGGGGAATCTAGTCAATATTAGCCATTTTTAAAGCCAGCCTCATGCTACCATATTTCAGACCTGTCAAACCAAAGATTACCGGGTAAAAAGAAAATTCAACACAATCAATTTTTCTATTCTTTTTAGGCTTCCGTGCTTTAAAATTATGACCGTTTTGGTGAGGATAAACGAAAGAAAAGAAAAAAACAGATGAAAAAAAGAAATCAAAATGTAATATTTTATAAATATTTACCCAATTTATCCGAGTCTGTCAGAATCCAGAATAAGAGGCGGGTCTTTTGAGGGGGGAATCGAACTCACTACTTTGCTAATTAACTATCGTATATCGTATAATATTGTAGTTAAAGAAAGGATTGATTGAAGCAAAAACATCCTAACGTCACATTTTTAACCAAAAGTTTACAAGAAATTAAATATTATAGAAATTTAAAAAAAATTAAATTCACGTTTAAATGCCGGCACTATTCTAGCACTGGTGTGTCCATGCCGAATTCGTAAACCGGTCTTAGCCGAAAAAGTTCCCTACCTATCAACGTCCAGTTTTCAAATTTAAACGTTATCATCATTGAATTTTTAATTGTTTTCTTGAATTTGAATTTAATTTCTATTAGTTATGTCTGGTAGGGTTGCCAGGTAGTTGAAGAAAAATGGCCAAAAATCTAAAAAATTATTTAAATTTGCAATTATTTTATTATTTATTTTTATTAGATGAAGTATTGTAAATCATTATTTTCTTTTTAAAAATACTTGCATCTTAATTTTTCAGTTGCTTTATGATGACTGCCTAAGTAAAGTTGTAATAAAAACATCACAACAAACACTAATTGCATTACTTTAATAGTTTAACTTTCTCAGGTTTTATTTTATTTCTCTTAACATCGGTTTCTACAATTTTATTTTAATTCAACTTATCTCCTCATACCATCTTTCAATATTCACATATAACTCCAATATGTATATATCTATATATTGTTTTTTTTTTTGTTTTTTTTTTAAATTGCCTTTAATTTAGAAACTCTCATTTATAAGATTTTTTTGAAAAATCAAGATGAAGGTAAATAAATAGTAGTTTAAAAAATTATTATTAATGATTTGTTTACAAAACATTGCAATACTGCAGTACACAACAAAAATAAGAATTTATTAAAATACTTCAGCAAAAAGTCAAAATTGCCAAACATTCAAATATGGGCAAATGCTTTTCAAAAAGGCCAGATTTCTCAAATTTGGCCATAAAATGGACAAAATGGCAACTCTGTCCTTACCTATCAACATCCTGTTTTCAAAATTAAATGTTACCATGATTGAATTTTAATTGTTTCCTTTTTGGTCCATTTAGCTCCTATAAGTCACTGACTGACAGACATACCGAAACAAAAATTGTTAAACACTGAATGGTACTGTACACCTTAGAATTGATTGTTAATGTTATTCAAATAATTTAAATGGTTTATTCTGAATTTTAATGAATTAATGAACTTGCTAATTGCTAACTATCTTAACCTTCGTATATAACCTTCTCGTCAATTTTTTGGCATCTGTTATTTATCAGAATCAGAAATCCCTGATTTCATCACCTCATTTCAGTATATCATCTCTTGTATATTTCGGTATATCATCAAGGTACACCTTTCCCCTTCATTGTTAACAAAATCCTCATTTTTCTTTTCTTTTCTTTTCTTTAACAATAGGTGTTCTTTTTTTAAAAATTCCTATGCACTTCATTACAAAAATGTAATGCTGGTAAAATCTTCTATTATTATTCTCTACAAATGTTACAACGATTATACTTTTTACACCTGCCAGAAAGCAATTATATGATGTAATGCATGCCAGATGTAGATAGAAATTTAATTTAAAAAAAAAAAAAAGAAATGTTGAACAAAAATATTGATTTTCAGATGTCGACTTCATATGATTAAACAAAAAGGAGAAAGTAAGGATGCGGTTAAGCATTATATTTACATTGTAAATCTCCCCCACACATACACTCACAAAAATTAATTTTTATCAGAAATTAATTTTTATCAAAAATTGCTGTGAGAAATGAACATCGTATGGTGTGCATAAAAGGTACATCAATAGTTTTGGAACCGCAATATTTAACTTGTACCCTTACGTTTTCTCCAGGCTGAAACTTATTTTGGCTGTCAAATTCAATTTTCCCCAGGCTGAAACTGATTTTGGCTCTCACCTTCAAGGCTTGGAGGCAAGGACATCATTAATTTGATTATACAGTTGATAACTTCTGACACAGAATTACTTATACGGACACCTACAACTCGGGTTGATTTAGAGATAGATTATATTGGTCCATAGAAGACTTTACGTTAAATTATACATAATAACTTTATGAATATTTCAATTTTATATAGAGTTTTTTTGAAAATGATAGCTGTAAACAAAAATAGAAGGTCCCAAAGCAATGTTATGCACTCGACCCATCAATATCAAATTCGGCCCTGTCAGTTGCACAGAACTATTGAAACATTATTGTATGACGGCTAGGACCGGTTTAAGGTGTTTAGGGGCCCTAGATTTTGGTTTCACTAATGTCTCAAATTGTATACATTTTTATAATATTTAGATTTCTTAAATAATTTGAAATATACTTTTAGTCGGTCCCAAATTTGTTGTAGCTCACCCTAGGCACTGGGCCTATTTTGCTAAATTGATAATATGTCCCTAATGACGGCCCACTATTAAATATATTTTACTTATGAGGCACACACAAATTACATCACTGTAGTCAATGAACTTTTATATCAGCCTACTGATATAAGTACTCATAACCCCTTTGTCATTTCATCTGTCACTAAAAAGATTGAGATCAAACAAAATAAATCTAGTGACAAAATCACTAGATTGACAACTCTGTGGTGAGAGTGGGGCATACATAAGACAGGTACAGGATACGTTCAAAGCTCGAAATACATGTTTCCGTATTTGAAAAAATGTATGCAGTACACTATTGTAACGCAGCAAACAGTTTGAGAACAACAAGCCTACTGACTAAGCGCTATGTGGCACCGGTCCACTGACTGACCGACCCACCAGGATTTTGCCCGGCAGCCCAATCCAACCCTGGCGTATACTTACTTTTCAGGGCATTTTGAGCAATGAAATACATGTCCCTTGTTAGCGTGAAGAGATGTAATTGTTTTGGATAATTTGGGCTAAGGAGCCTGAAAAAAGAAATAGGTGATGAAATTCGTTTGGGGGCCAGGATGTCTTGTGAAATTAGGCAGAATCTTTAACGTGAAAAGAAAGGACCCTATTTTGGGATATGGGGAATTAATTGAGCGCTAGGTGAAATTTTTGCAGTTTGCATTTCAGAGGTGAGAGTTTCTAAATTAAAAGTGATTTTAAATATATAGATATATACATATCGGAGCTATATGTGAATATTGAAAGATGGTGTGAGGAGATATGTTGAATTAAAAATAAAATTGTAGAAACCGATTTTAAGAGAAATAAAATAAAATTCCGAGAAAATTAAACTATTAATGTATTAAAGTAATGCAATTAGTGAGTGGTATGATGTGTTTGTTTGCGGCAGGGGCAAGATTGTTTTTTTCTGTGCTAATATTTTTAGTGGAATTTAAAAAATAATTCCGGCGTTCAGTCAAATACTGGGAGCGCAATCCCGCTTATGAATTGAAGTCATGCGCCGACACAAAGTTCGAGAGAGCCCAAAGAAATGTGGGGAGCGAATTCGCTTGTAGATTCTAGTAGAACTACCTGTCTAGGGACATAAGATGTTATTTGGTGTTGAGGCTAGCAGATCCTAAAAAGAATAACATGGGATTTTAGGGCAAGAGGATAGCCCGGTGAGGATATGGATCATGGAAGAAAATCTAGGATTTTTTTTAGTATGGGCACACAGAGGGGTCTTGCGCTTTGTAGTAGCAAAATTAAACATATATTTAAGTTGTGGAAGAAAGAATGGTTGAAGAATAAGTTTAGGATGTAAGAAAGTGATAAAAAAAGATCTTTAAAAAAAGAGGATAAACCTGCTGAAGAGAAAAGAACTAATGTACCAATTTCTGTTTAACCAATTTTATTTTTGTTTCAAATTGATCATGTGTCAGGACTGTTGTTTTTTGTGTTGTTGTTTTTTCTCTTGTAGAGAGTCAGAGAGGGAGAGAACGAGGGGCGGACAGAAATCTCGACACTGAAAGAAGAGACAAACATCAGTGGAGCCAAAAGGCACGAGACTGCTGTCCCTGTTGGGGACAGACTGGCGGTTCTCCTTATCTCTCTCCCACTCTTCACACTCTGGCCGACAAAGATGTATGTTATGTAATAGAAAGCAAGTAAGTCTTCGAGTTTCCTTTCTATCCAAGTCCAGGACATTCAGCCGCTATACAACACTGCGCCTATTATGCTAAATTGATAATATGTCCTTAATGACGGCCCACTATGAAATATATTTGACTTATGAGGCACACACAAAATACATCACTGTAGTCAATGAACTTTATATCAGCCTACTGATATAAGTACTCATAACCCCTTTGTCCTTTCAAACAAAATAAATCTAGTGACAAAAGCACTAGTAGATTGACAACTCTGTGGTGAGAGTGGGGCATACATAAAACAGGTACAGGACACATTCAAGGCTCAAAATACATGTTTCCATATTTGGAAAAATAGATTTTTAAAATGTACACAGCACACAGACAACAGAGCAACAAACCTACTGACTATGCGCTATGCGGCACCGGCCCACTGACTGATCGACCCAACAGGGTTTTGCCCGGTGGCATAATCCGACCCTGGTGTATACTTACTTCTCATGGCATTTTGAGCAATGAAGTTCATTGAACGTCAGTATCCACTCTACTTATGTTGTTCTGGATACTATAACGTCAGTATCCACTCTATGTATGTTGTTCCGGATTCTATAGACTTCCAATAGGCCACTAATGAAATATCTTAACGTCACACTTTTGATTTCGGATCGCTGAAAGAAATTAAATATTTTATGAATTAAAATTAATTAAATTCTTGTTTTTAGGACTCACACAAATTCGGGGGGTATCAGGGTTGCCAGATAATTGGCCAAAAACCACCAAATAATGGTCATAAAATAACCAAATGCCCAAATTGTTAGGGAAAATATTGCAATACTGGGTTGGCAGATAGTTGGAGACTTTTTTGGACAATAACACGCTAGAAAATAGCCAAAGATGGCCAAACACAAAATTGTTTATGAAACTTTGCAATACAGGGTAGCCAGGTAGTTGAAAAGTTTCTAGCCAAAAATACACCAAATGGCCAAACGATAAAATTGTTTAGAAAAAGGTTAATGAATCTTTGGTTTGACAGGTCTAAAATACAGTAACATAAGACTGGCTTTAAAAATGGCAATACACTTTTAGCTATACAGTTATCTGAGAATGAAAGATTTAGCCAATCTTAGCCATTTTTAAATCCAGTTTTATTCTATCATATTTTGGCCCCGTCAAACCAAAGATTACACTTCTTTCTAAAATGCAGTTTTGAATTTGTTTATTCAATAACTAGTTATTACGAATGAAAAAAGTTCACAGATATGTTTGAATTTATATTAGAATTTAGAATTTTATTACTGGAGATATACTTATACATTTTGTGTAATATCAAGTTTTTTCTCTTAAGTTCATCCATGTTTAGCTCTCCTATAGCTGTTTGTAAATTGAAATGGGCTTTCATCACCTATAGATAAGGTAAATTGACTCAACACTCACTTTACAATTGAAATGATTTTACA
>VCCN01006885.1:2231335-2248428 GCA_006491835.1 Architeuthis dux | reverse complement strand
CAGTCTTGTCAAATCAGCAAATGAATGATTTTTTTCCCTCCTCTTTCAGATCTTGGAATCTGTTCCGTTTTCCAAACTTGACCTGGTCAATTCTTTTGATGTTTCTAGAAGGGGTTCTCCTCCTCTTTCTTATGGGCCTAGATAACATTTCCTTGGAGTTGGTAAATGATAGTAGTAACCCATTTTTGAAGGGCCATGTATATATTTATGTGTATGTTCACATATATATACACATACAAATAATTAATGGTGTGTGTGTGGGGAGGTGTTGAACCCTGACTTCCCAGTTTTGCTGGGGGGGCATTTTTTCTGTGTGTGGAGGGTAGAGTGGTACCGAGTTCTTTTTCTAGTTGTTTTTTTTTTTAAATCAATGATTTTGTAATAGACTATTGTTTCTTGTGTGTTTAATGTTAGGTGTTTATTTCTGATTTTTCAAAAAGATAATACATATACACACATATATATATATATAGCAGTACTGTAAAAGTTGAGACAAAGCAGAACTGTAGTGTAAATATGGAATTTTATTGGTTATATGTCTTTTCCGTACATGTTTCGAAGAATTTTCATCATTGGCGGATTTGGTATAGATTGAAGTTAAGTCTTTTAACAACGATGCAGTGTTGGTGAGATGTTTCCAAGCATAGAGGGTAAGCCACCCATGTTGTCAATGTGGAATCTTAGATTAGTCTTTGCTGCTGACTGTCCCAGATATGTAGTCAAAGGATTCTGGGTAATTCTAAGTCAGTGAGAGGTCATTGTCCATTGGATCCATCGTAGTAGGAAGGTATGTCAGGTGGGTGTGGATGAGGAGGGTATAGTAGATTTGCCTGATAACACAGTATGCAAATTGTATTGTGAGGAATCTCAGGGAGAGATATGCAGTATATGTATATACATACACATCCAACGCACACATATATATATACTCACATACATATGTATAACTGTATACATATACAAACAGATCCACACAACCAAACCAAATGCACGCATCCCACAAGTAATGCACAATAAACAACCACAAACCTCACCTATACATGTATATTCTATAAATATTGTATATAACTATTTATTGCTGAAGTTATGATTGTGTAAGCGGAAGTGTTGTTCAACTGGGAGTAATTAGACCGGGTTAGTAGATTTAATTCCATGACTGTAATTGTTGAGTCTGATATTAAAGGGCCATTCAGACTTCCCTATATATTGTAGTGTGCATTTTATGTCATATCTGTGATGTTAAAAGGCTGGGTGAACATCCTCTAAGTGTGCTGATTCCATACTTTTTGCCAGGAGTAGTACAATGAGATTGAAAAGCATGAATACCACTGCTTCAATCTGCAATGTCATTGAATCTAGAAAGATAGATTGAACATCTTTATGGATCAGTTGCTAATTACTGCATTTTCTTTTAATGTCAAATTTTGAAATCAATCATAGGTAATAATTTAAAAGTACAGAGAATTTGGTATCCTCTTTTAGCAAGAGTAAACATCAGTCTCATAATGCATGTTTTCTTGACTGTTCAACATTTAGAATTTAATGAATTCAAAGGATGTGTATGTGGAACAATTGCATTTTGCCATCATTAGGAATTTATTTCATGAATTCTCCTATTTCTTAGTATCTTTTTAGCAGTAGAACAATTTTACAATTATTTCCAATTACAAGTATGATTGAACTGCTTTGTTAGTCGATAAAACATGAAAACTTTCAAAAAGCAGCTTGGGTAAATAATTTTTTCCCATTTGTGTATCTCCCTTCATGATCCTTCATTTTGAAGGAGGAATCAGGTGTGTAGTTGAGGTTAATTTATGAATAGTAGTTCATCTACTGCATATTATACAACTCCCACAGCCCCCAGTTTGGGAAGCACTGCGCTAAATGTTGAAGGGGGCCCCCTGGGAGGAATACAGAGTTCCATAGCAGCAGCAACTTACAAACAGATATATAAGTTATATATGTGCCTTTCCATATATGCGGTGAAGCTGTACTGTTTTAAATTAATATCCTTTCTCTTTCTACTATGGAGACTGTGATTAACACATGAAATCCTAATGTAAATTGGTATGAATATTGAATTAAAAATGGTATTATAAAGAAAAGAGTAAACATTCATAGGGTTTTAACACAACTAGAAAAACATGCAAATCTATGTACAAAATATTTTAGCAATTTCAGTAAAGCATTTAGTATACTTTTGTCTTAAGTCAGTTGTGAAGAAATCAAATTCAAATTTAAAAAAAAAATATGTTATGTTCTCTAAAAGAAACAGAAAAAGTTTTGTATCTATGCAAATCCACAAAAAATAAGTATTCACACATTTCTTTAAAATATATATTATTTCATTTTGTGCTGGCATGAGTCACTTCATAAAACTACAAAGCCATTTGATGAGACAATTATTTTCTTTGGTTCACAACGAAACGCAGATTTTCAAATTGAAAGTCAGTAACAAAAACTTACTTTAAAATGTTTGTCTATTTTTCTGTCAACTTGCATGAAAATGAAAAGGTTTTTGTGCATGTGGAATTTCAATGTAGATTTCCACAAAAATTCAAATTCACACATTTCACAAGGATATTGCCTCTCTCTCTCTAGAGTGTTCGAAATTCTACAAAAATGCTGATCCATGCTAGTCACAAGAATTTGCTTTTTTTACCAGTTTGTGTTTTCATGTATAATTTCCAGTGTTAAATCTTTGAAAATGCTGATGTTGTGAAATTCAGGTCATGCATGACTGCCCCCTTCACAACTATATGGCTTCTTTCCAGTGTGTGTTCGCATGTGTACTTTTAAATTTGAACTCATGGAAAATGCTGACCCACATACTTCACAGCTATATGGTTTTTCTCCAGTGTGTGTTCGCATGTGTTCTTTTAAATATGAACTTCTGGAAAATGCTGACCCACATACTACACAGCTATATGGTTTGTCTCCAGTGTGTGTTCGCATGTGTACTTTTAAATTTGAACTCACGGAAAATGCAGACCCACATACTTCACAGCTATATGGTTTTTCTCCAGAATGTGTTTGCATGTGAAGTTTTAAAGTACCTCTCTGTGCAAATGCTGAACTGCACACTTCACAAGAATATGGTTTTTCTCCAGTGTGTGTTCGCCTATGTGTTTTCAAAGATGAAAGAGTAGGAAATGCTGACCCACATATTTCACAGCTATATGGTTTTTCTCCAGTGTGTGTTTGCATGTGAATTTTTAAAGATCCTCTACGTGCAAATGCTGAACCACACACTTCACAAGAATATGGTTTTTCTCCAGTGTGTGTTCGCCTATGTATTTTCAAAGATGAATGAACAGAAAATGCTGAACCACACACTTCACAGGAATATGGCTTCTCTCCAGTGTGTGTTCGCAGGTGTTTTTGAAAACTTGAACTCAGTGAAAATGCTGAACCACACACATCGCAGGAATATGGCTTCTCTCCAGTGTGTGTTCGCATATGTCTTTTCAAAGGAGCACTTTGTGAAAATGCCAAACCACATACTTCACAAGAATATGGTTTCTCGCCAGTGTGTGTTCGCATATGTATTTTCAAAGGATATTTCTGTGAAAATGCCAAACCGCATACTTCACAAGGATATGGTTTCTCTCCAGTGTGTGTTCCCATGTGTTCTTTTAAAGCTGTTCTGTGTGAAAATGCTGAACCGCATACTTCACAAGAATATGGTTTTTCTCCAGTGTGTGTTCGCATGTGTCTTTTCAAAATACAAGTTTGTGAAAATGCCAAACCGCACACTTCACAGCTATATGGTTTCTCTCCAGTGTGTGTTCGCATGTGACTTTGTAAAGTGGAATTCCTTGAAAATGCTGAACCACAAACATCACAAGAATATGGTTTTTCTTCAGTGTGTGTCTGCATGTGTCTTTTTAAATTTGAACCCTTCTGAAATTCTGAAGCATGTATATCACAAGAATATTTCTCTCCGGTATGCGTCTGCATGTTTTTTTATTTAAATGTGATTCTGTGAAAATGCTGAACCACATACTCCAGTGTGTGTTCGCAATGTTTTTTTTTCAAATCACAAGTTTGTGAAAATACCAAACCGCACACTTCAAAACTATATGGTTTCTCTCCAGTGTGTGCTCACATGTGTCTTTTATATATGAACACCCAGAAAATATGGCTTTTCTCCAATGTGTGTTCACTGTTTTTTAAGGAAGAACAATCAGAAAATGGTGAGCCGCATACTTCACAATATGCTTTCTCTCCAGTGTGTTCACATGTCTTTTCACATCAGAATTCTGTGAAAATGCCAAACTGCACACTTCCCAAGAATATGGTTCCTCTCCACTTTTGAAACTGAATTCTTTAAAAATGTTCACTACATAAAATGTGATTTTGCAAGTGGCATTTAAAATTAAAACTCTTTCAAAATACCACACACTTCTAAAAAAATACAGTTTATTCCCAATGTGTGTTCACATATTTTTAAAAAGTGAATTTGTTGATAATGATACACACACACACTTTGCAATATACTTTCTCACCAGTGCATATTTGAAAATGTCTGTGATAAATAATTTCAAAATTCTGAACCACACACTTCACTAAGATACTGTTTTTCTCTAGTGTGTTTTAATGTGCATGTTTCTGAATTTGTATAATTTCTCTCCAATATGTGCTTCCATATATCTTTTTAAATGCAAACGCCTTAAAAATGCAGATTTGTAATGCAAGAATATAGTTTATCTCAGTTTTGTGTTTTGGGTGAGTGTTTCTAAATATGAACTGCTTCAAAATATAGACCTATATACTTCTAAAATATGGCTGCCCTCTTATATGATCTTCAAAGTTTGTTTTCACAAAGTATGATATTCTGGAAACTGTAATTGAACTCACTTGAGAAGAATTTTGTTTGTTTCATTAAGTGTTGTGCATTTCTTCAGTTGTGATTCACATAAATACTCTTTCTTTCCATGAAATGTTCAGAGAGCTGTATTCTTTCAAACATCAGGTCGACAAACTCAGCAATATTCCCCTCCTGGCTAATGTATTCTCATAAAGATTTCTCTTTCTTTGTACAATATTTAAATACCACCGTCTGATGAGTTCAATTGGTTTCCACTTCAGCCAATATCTGTGAATGAAAAAAAGATTATTAAAGAAATTGATAGCTATCCACATTTGCAACTATGAAAATTATTTGAAATTCAATTACAATTCAAACCATCTTTTGCTTCATCAGTTATATAGTTCAACCACAGGTCACCTCTAGCCAATTGAAGCAATTGTAGGCCACAATTTTGCACAGGGGTACATATTTCCACAGAGGTCATCAGAGGTCCTTTCAAATTTCTATGAAGACAAACATAGACCACGCTTTTGCAAGTAGGTGGGTGAAATTTGGCATAGGGGTACATCTTTTAAGAGCGAATGCCATAGGCAATGTGGGGAAATATTCGTTTTAGTGAAATATTAAAACAAATTAGAATAAAACGGTTTCATAAGTAAGTTTTGGGCTTTCAATCTAGAAAACTTTAATTTTCTCCGGTTATTTGTCAGTTTTGAGAACAATTAAATTTTAATCTTTTAGGAGGGGGGGTTCTATTTACAATGTAACTATAATGCTAAACTTGACTTGGGAGTGTGCGTGAATATTCGACTAAAATGAATATTTGCACGTGGGTCTGCCTAGTAGTGTGTGAAAAGAGTTTGTTTGCCAGTGTTGTGCTGGTAGAAGTTTCCCCCGAAGAACTGTTGTGTGATAGACACTGTGAGACTGTGTGCCTTGCGATTCTCCCGTTTTAAAGAGACCTTTTTACTACAGTTTTTAATATAGTAATATATTTTTGGAATAAGTTGCCTAGTAATGTTAAAGATAGCAATAGTGTACAAAGTTTTTTAAATAATTTTGAAAAAAAACATGATATTACAAGGATATTTTGGGAATCTGTCACAAGATTTTCAAGAGAGTCTGATCTGTGAATTGTGCTAAATTGTAGATGTAATTTGCATTTATTTTTGAATATGTTTTTTCATGAATTTTGTATTTGTTTAGAAGTTGATGTGTAAATATTGTGTATAATTTGGAGTTGCCAAAGAGGCATAATAAAATAATAAATAAATTCAAAATAATTTTGATTGCGATAAAATAAAATTTCTATTATACTTCATTTTCTCCCAAAACGTTTTTACGGTGTGTGCGTGCTCAATTTTGACAATAGCGACAGGTGAAGCATACCAAGAGTTATTTCTCCCTGAGATCTAAAAATCTCCAAAAAATCTAATTATTGGATTCCAATGAACATTTTCAGTACTTATTTGTTTGTAAAGCTGCCTGAGCTTATTTTGTTTTATGATAGGTAGTGCACAAAAAAATTATTTCAACCCTAAAAATGCATAGTTCAGATGATAGGATGTATTTCACTTTAGTTTGGATGAGAGGATAAACCATAGTATTATCTCAGTCACATAGAGTTGGAAAACGGTTCTTGTTTCTAAGATTTTTTGTATGCTTTCAATATAAATACATCTTTTATTAAAAAACAAAAGCTACATGTTTTCGAATGTGAAGTATAAAGTTTACACTGCTCTTTTTAAATGTAAACATAAGTTTTCAAACACGATTACCTCAGGAGTTTATATGGTTTACCAAATAATTTTTAGAATAACTGATTTAAAACTATGTATTTATTTATTTTGTGCAAAAATCGCAAAATCTTGTTGAAAGATATACAATATAGCATGTGATGTTATGAAATCGTACCACAAAAAGGTTATCCTGGGGTCAGACACCTGTGTGGAAATGTAAGTGACCCCGGTCACATTAGGAAATAGGTATATTGCGTAGGTGTCAAACAAACAGGATGTGAATGACACCTGCGTAGGCGTTAGATAAACCTATAAAGCAGACCCGAATAGAAAACTCGAGGGCGGAGAGAAATCTCGGCACTCAAAGAAGAGACAGATATCAGCGGAGACTGCTGTCCCCAATAGAAACCATCACGTGACCAACGTCTTTTGGCAGAATGCTGTGTTGGGGGTGATCAATTAGAAAATTTGGAAAAGGGATGAGCAATGAACAAGTTACTTCTCTTGCCTTTTGTTGGGTAATGATCACTAAAAAGTTTGAATGCTGCTGGACATAAACTAAGGGAACAATGTAGCATGAACTTATATTGCAAATTGAACCCTCCCCCATTCAAACTCTATTTTGGGGGAGAATTAAAAAAACCCAGAAAACACGTTTTTACTAGACATAATAATAAGTATATGTTAAAACGTTCCATCCTCTAGCTCCATTGGTGTGACCTGTGTGCATGATACATACAAACATAGCCAGCCAAACTTGAAAACTGAAGAAACCTATGCTGACAGTTTCTAATAATAATAATAAAGATCAAAATCAAAATAAAGTAATACTATTACTGAATTGACAGACATATTTGTCGTATTATCTGGGTGTAATGCAAATGAAAAATAGAATGTTTTAATATTATTGTATTTTTTAGAATTAAGTAACTAAAATATATCTTTAAAAAGGTGTAATGTCAACAAGAAACTACAAATAAGTCTCATATCGGGTGTCAAAAAGACAGACACAATGTGAGGGTTTATTTTTTACAGTATACGTACATTGTAAATCGATCACCCACTTTAGAGACAGTTCACCACAATCGCTACATTATAAATCGCCGCTCCGCATTTAATTAGTCTGATCGGATTTTTCTATCATTTAGCTAGCCTTATGTTGGAAAAAAAACTCCATTTAATATATTTTTAGTATTTTAGACATCGTAGAAAATATTAAAGGAAAAAAGAAAAAGTTAATTTATAGAATTTAAAATCATGACAAGACAATCTTGCAAAATTTGTCCATTTTTAAAGCCATTCATTGGGGAATCTAGTCAATATTAGCTATTTTTAAAGCCAGTCTCATGCTACCATATTTCAGACCCGTCAAACCAAAGATTACCCGGTAAAAAGAAAATTCAACACAATCAATTTTTCTAGGCTTCCGTACTTTAAAATGATGACCGTTGGCGTTAGCTTTTGGTGAGGATAAACGAAAGAAAAGAAAAAAAAACATGAAAAAAGAAATCAAAATGCAATATTTTATCAATATTTACCCAATTTATCCGAGTCTGTCAGAATCCAGAATAAGAGGAGGGTCTTTTGAGTGAGGATCGAACTCACTACGAACTATCGTATAATATTGTAGTTAAAGAAAGGATTGATTGAAACAAAAACATCTTAACGTCACATTTTTAACCTTATTTCACTTTCATTTCGGATTTCAAAGATAAATACAAAATTAAAGCAAAAGTTTAAAAGAAATTAAATATTATAGAAATTAAAAAGACATTAAATTCACCTTTAAATGCTGGCACTATTCCAGCACTGGTGTGTCCATGACGAATTCGTAAACCGGTCTTAGCCGAAAAAGTTCCCTACCTATAAACGTCCAGTTTTCAAATTTAAACGTTATCATCATTGAATTTTTAATTTTAATTGTTTTCTTGAATTTGAATTTAATTTAATTTCTATTTCTATTTCTGTTAGTTATGTGTGGTAGGGTAGCATGGCTGAAAACAAAAATAGAAGGGCCCAAAGAAATGTTATGCACTCGACCCATCAATATCAAATTCGGCTGTCTGTTGCACAGAACAGAATTATTGAAACTTTATTGCATGACGGCCAGGGCCGGTTTAAGGTGTTTAGGGGCCCTAGATTTTGGTTCCACTGATGTTTCAAATTGTATATATTTTTATAATTTTTTAATATTTAAATTTCTTAAATAATTTGAAATATACTTTTAGTCGGTCCCAAATTTCTCGTAAGCCCTAGGCACTGTGCCTATTTTGCCAAATTGATAATATATTTGACTTATGAGGCACACACAAAATACATCACTGTAGTCAATGAACTTTTATATCAGCCTTCTGATAAACGTACTCATAACCCCTTTGTCCTTTCATATGTCACTAAAAAGATTGAGATCAAACAAGATAAATCTAGTGACAAAAGCACTACTAGATTGACAACTCTGTGATGAGAGTGAGGCATATATAAGACAGGTACAGTACACATTCAAGGCTCGAAATACATGTTTCCGTATTTGGAAAAATTTATTTTTAAAATGTACGCAGCACACAGTTTGAAAACAACAAACCTACTGACTATGCGCTATGCGGCACCGGTCCACTGATTGACCGACCCGCCGGGGTTTTGTTCGGTCGCCCGGCGGCCCAATCCCACCCTGGCGTATATTTACTTCTCAGGGCATTTTGAGCAATGAAGTTCGTTGAACGTCAGTATCCACTCTACTTATGTTGTTCTGGATACTATAACGTCAGTATCCACTCTATGTATGTTGTTCCGGATTCTATAGACTTCCAATAGGCCACTAATGAAATATCTTAACGTCACACTTTTGATTTCGGATCGCTGAAAGAAATTAAATATTAAATTCTTCTTTTTATGACTCACACAAATTCGGGAGGTATCAGTGTTGCCAGATAGTTGGAGACATTTCTGGCCCAAAACAGCCAAATAATGGTCATAAAATGACTAAATGCCCAAATTGTTAGGAAAAATATTGCAATACTGGGTTGGCAGATAGTTGGAAACTTTTCTGGCCAATAACACGCTAGAAAATAGCCAAAGATGGCCAAACTAAAATTGTTTATGAAACTTTGCAATACAGGGTAGCCAGGTAGTTGAAAAGTTTCTAGCCAAAAATACACCAAATGGCCAAACGATAAAATTGTTTATAAATAAGTTAATGAATCTTTGGTTTGACAGGTCTAAAATACAGTAACATAAGACTGGCTTTAAAAATGGCAATACACTTTTAGCTACACAGTTATCGGAGAATGAAAAATCTAGCCAATCTTAGCCATTTTTAAATCCAGTCTTATTCTATCATATTTTGGCCCCGTCAAACCAAAGATTACACTTTTTTCTAAAATGCAGTTTTGAATTTGTTCATGTGATGTCCTGCCAGGCTGCGCAAGGGAGCAAATACCGCGAGTTACCTCCCTTGCCACAAACCCCTAAAACGGAAGTGAGTCCCCAGTCATGCGCGAGGCAAACCGGGGGAAAATAAACTGACCGTTCGGAAGCGAAGAACAGTTCAGTTCATTCGCTGACAGCGATCAGTCAACACCACATTCGCCTTTGTCCATTGTTCCTTTTGCTTCATCCTTTTCCCTTTCAGTGAGACTCCCACGAGCTGGGAGACGGCTGGAAGACACTACAGTTCATTCAATAACTAGTTATTACCAATGAAAAGAGTTCACAGATATGTTTGAATTTATATGAGATGATCTTTTTTATTCGTTATATATTAGAATTTTACCTGTCATATGACAGTATTTTAATACTGGAGATTTACTTATACATTTTGTGTAATATCAAGTTTTTTTCTCTTAAGTTCATCCATATTTAGCTCTTCTATAGCTGCTATAGAGACACACACTATGAGCAAATGTATTTTTCACTATATTTCTAATATAAAGAAATTATTTTTTTCAAAATCCATTTATTTAATTATTAAATTGCCTGATTGGAAGGCTTTTAATTACAGAGTTTAAATTTTTCTCTCAACTAACATAATCAAATACAGAGCGGTAGAAAACTGTGCATTGCAAAGCCACAAACAATGACTATTATATATATATATATAATCCGTTTGCATCAAATTGTCACACTACAGTGTCAAAATAATTCATTAGACCGTGGTTATTTGTAGAATGCTCAATACCTGGGGTAGAGCCGTAATATATATATTTCATTAATCATTGGAGGTTTCTGTTTATTAAGTGTTTGATTAACATGGGTAATTGTCTTGTGAATAAGACCTGGTTGAAAAAGATTGGGTAGGGTTAATTTTAAGAACGTGAAAATAATTTTTCTTTTCATAACATTTTATTCGGCCATAATTTGGGGTTTTGTATACAAACTATGAAATGTGTATCTGGGCTACAGAGTTTTCATTTAAATCGATAGATGTATTAAGCACAGGGGGATCAGTTTATCGTTAAGTACCAATAGAAAATCGATTCCCCTCTTTATATCCAGGGACATCTTAGACTAAGATGTATTAATTATGGAGGGATCAGTATATTACTTCATAAAAATAGAAAACCAATCCCCCACTGTAGCTGACGCCACACGAACATGGTTTGAGTTAAAGTAAAATTTCAAAAGAACCAGATGTCCGGAAATAAAGAGTTGGGATGGGGAGTAATTTATTCAGTTGTGATTCACATAATTCACAGAAATACTGTTTCTTTCCATGGAATGTTCAGAAAGCTGACTAGTTTTCAGTTCAACCAACTCCTGCATATCTTATGATTAACCCCTGCACGTTCAGATACCATCTACCTGAGCTATTGTGGGGAAAAGCACAAAATCACTTTTTAAATGTTTTGTTCCACCCATTTCATTTTTACAGTTGGTGTTCTGTGTAAGTCAAATATATTTCTCACTGGGGGCATGGCATAAGTAATACATTTGTTAACAAATAATGTAAAATTTAAAACATAATTTATATTTCCATGGACTTATCTTTCATATGTGTAAAAATCATGTTGGAGCAAAATTCATCAAATAAATCAAGTTTATCACAAGAAAAAAGATCTTTTTACAACATTTGTAATGGAAACTTATTTTTAAAAATTATGTTCTTTATTAGATAAGTACTGAACATGTTATTAAAATTCAATAAGTAGTTGATTTTTTGTAAATTTTAAAAATCCAGGTAGTTTACGTGTAAAGATTTTGGAAAACGTTTTAATGCAAATGTTTTGTTTACATTGTCACAACATTTTGCACTATTTTCAAAAATATCTCCGGTTCTACAAGGTGTACACAAATCATTTTTCTTCAATCTTTCTTCTTACTAATGACACAAAGATTCCGATGATACAATTAAATTTGATATGATTTTGACATTTTCTTTTGTAAGGTGTCGATTTCAGGTATGTCAGCACAGTCTGCAGAAAACCCAATATTGAACATTGAGTGTTGCAAAGACGGACACAAAGTCAGGGTCCAGTTTTACATAACACATACATTGTAAATCAATAACCCACTTTAGAGACAATTCACTAACTTCCACTTTTATAGTTACTTTTTCTCAAAAACGAAAGATTTCCAGAAGAAACAACGGTCAGATTCAGCTGAAACAGTTCCAACTACATATAAAAAATAATTTTTCAGAATTTTGTAAGTAAGATCTATGAACCGAATCTTAACCAATAATTTAATGATTTATATAAATTAAATACTTATTTGTTTGTAAAGCTGCCTGACATTCTATCGTTTTATGATTAGTAGAGCAGGAAAAAATTATTTCAACCCCTAAAAATGCATAGTTCAGATGCGACGATAAACTGAAGTATTACCTCTATCCCACAGTTGTTACATTTGCATAAATGGAACAACTATTATGGGACAGAGATAGTATTACCCAAAATAAAATACCACCTCTATCCCATAATAGTTGTTACATTTGCATATTAAAAATTATTCGCTAAAGAGTAAACATCAAGGGAGGTAATTGATGTAAAACCTTTTTCTGTAATCTTTGGTTTCACAGGTCTAAAATACTTTAACATAAAACTGGCTTTAAAATTAGCTATTCCCAGCTAACTTTATAGCTAAGAATGTTAAAAATACTGTAGCATAAGACAGGCTTTAAAAATGGCTAAATTTGGCTAGATTTTCCATTTCCAGCTAAATTTTAAAATGGCTAGATTTTCCATTTCCTGCTAAATTTATAGCTAGACATGTTTAAAATACAGTAGCATAAGACTTTCAATGAAATAAATGAATTGACAAATGTATATAACATATATAATTTATTCAAGAACAATAACAATGAATGAATGAATGAATATTGATTGGGAAAAATAATGCGTCATGCATTAAGAAGTTGTTGTAAATGTGTGTATATGCATATGTATAATAACACTTGTTGTGTCATGAGTGTATACATGTGTTAGAGACAAATCAATAACTTACTTGATTGCCATGATGAATGTGAGGAATGCCTTGCTTACATATATGGATATGTGTGAGTCGACCGACTTTGAAAGAAAATGTTCACAAAACAAGTCAGAAGCGCCCGAATTGTTTTGTTTTGATATTCAAATTATTCAGCATGACGTGACATAGTAGCTGACATCAACGGTGTCCGCAAAAAATGTGACCTTTTGGAATGAGCTAAATTTGGGTCCAAAACGAGTCACAAGAGCCTATTTATTTATTAGAATGGAATAAGCACTTGCGTATTTGTAACATGAATGTTCGTAGATATGTAAGACTTGTCAGTTTGGCTCAGTCGGTAAGAGAGCCGCCTACCAATCACTTGGTTGTGATCTCACAGTAAGGAAATGTTAATTTTGTTTATCAGTTTGGTTTAACTTTGCAGGACAGACAAACAGTGAAGAGTTTACTCCTTTAAATTAGGTGAGGAATGTTTTTGTTCTTGTTACACAGTCAACTCAACTCCAGCGAAAGGCTTGGACTGAAATTTGACAAGAATAACATCTGTATATATAAATGAGAGGTGTCACACCGTGTGTGTGTGTGTGTGTGCGTCTGTTTGTCTGTCATGCTATAAAAGATCACATAAACATGGGTGCAGACCAATCAAATTTGGCATGCATACACAATCAACATAGGGGAAGGTTTTAAATAAACATTTTTCAGAAAAATCTTTTTAAGGGTTTTAGAGGGGCTTTTTTATTTATAATGTAACTATAATACTAAGTGGAAACTTTCCGTTCAATATACATATAAACTTATACACAATTCTTTGAAAGTGAAGGGATACTTTTTTCCCTCATTTAAGGTTTCAAAGGTGAATGGAGACCTTTTCACCCTTTAAAGGGTCAAATGTCTAAGGGAACTTTTCCCCTTTTAAGCAGTCAAAAGTAAAAGACTTTTTCTCCCTTCAAAATGTCAAAAGTGAAAGGAGACTAAAGTGAAGGGAGACTTTTTCCCCCTTTAAGGGGTCAAAAGTGATGAAGTTACTTACATTCGATAAAAAAAAATCTTTTTTTTTAAACAAACAAATTTTCAAAGTTACTAAGATACTTTCCCTGGAAAAATAAAAAGTATTTTTTGTGCTTTCAATCCAACTAATCTTCATAAAACTAGGTTTTGGCTTTTATAGCAATTATTAGAGTTTAAATTTTATAGTCAGTCAGTAACTGTTATCTTAGCGTAATAAAAAAAAAATAGAAAAAGAAGGTTGGATTGGAAGCACAAAAAATACTTTTTATGATAGTATCTTAGTAACTTCAAAAATCTTGAACATCTTCAGATAACTTTGAAAATAAACAGTGAATATTAATGAAAAGAGAACATTTTCATCATTAAAACGAGCTATATATATTTGTACAATATACTACAGTAATGTTGTAGGACATGACTAAAAGTTAGTATCTAGAATCGGCCATTATTTTTTGAACAACCTAATACTACCCCTTTTATAAAGAAAAGGGAACGGGGGTGTAGAGATTAATTGTAGTAGAAATGGATTGCTTAAGGGAAAGTGGGGAATTTTATATATGCCATTTTGATCAAGTAACTGTTAGGTTTGGTGTAAGCTGATTAAAGTATGGATACCTAGTTTAACTGACTAGAGGTATTGATTGGTGGAACAAACTCTGTCCTACTCATACTTCAAGGGATATAATCTTGGGGGAACAAGGTGAGGAATGAACCTCTAGGTTTAAACTATTGTTAAATAGTTAATTAGTTGTTACAGTATGAGTATATTCAAACTCCTATCAAAGGTGCCAAATGTATATTTCAACAAGACATTGTGGGGAAGAGCGGAAATATGTTGAGGGAAAAAAATAAAATAAAAATATGAGTGGGAAGAATCAAAAGGTGGTGGGGTAAGAATCAAAAGTTGGAAAGAATCAAAGTTGGGTCAATTATATACAACCTTGGTGTGTTTTCTTGTGTTTTCTAAAAAAACTTTAGAGATGAATCGGATGTAAATGCAAAGTCACATACGTCACATGAATATGGTTTTTCCCCAGTGTGTTTTTGGTAGTGTTTTTTTAAACCTGAAATCTGTATAAATCCTGATCCACACACATCATATGTATACGGTTTCTCTCCAGTGTGTGTTCTTAGGTGTCTTTTTAACACTGAACTCTGTACAAATGCTGAGCCACAAACTTCACAGGGATATGGTTTTTCACCAGTGTGTTTTGCGCAATGAAAACGACCCATTTCTTGATCACATTGTGACAAGTGATGAAAAATGGATTCTGTACAACAATCGACAGCATTCCGCGCAGTGGCCGGACAGAGATAAAGCACCAAAACACTTCCCAAAACCAAATCAAAAGAAGATTATGGTCACTGTTTGGTGGTTGGCAAGTGGAATCATTCACTACAACTTCTTGAATCCTGGTGAAATCATCACAGCAAAGAAGCATTGCCAGGAAATCGACAAAATGCACCAAGAACTGCAACGTTTACGTCCAATATTGGTCAATCGAAAAGGATTGAAAAGTCATTCAACAAAAAACAAATTTTCAAAAAACAAGCGTGAATGTTGCTGGACATAAACTAAGTGACCAATTTAGCATAAACTTACATTGTAAATTGAGCCCCCCCCCACTAAAAAAAACATTTTAGGGTGGAATTTTCAACAAAAAAACAAAAGAAATCTAGACATAATAAGTAATAAATGATTAAATTTTCATCCCTCTAGGTGCAGCCTGTATGTATGATAAATAGATAGCCAGAGTCACTTGAAAACTATGTGACAGTTTCTAATACAATCATATTTAGTAAAGACCAAGAGAACAATCAGTTAGCATCATTTCATTTTTCCTTTCTTTTTGTCATAGGGACCCATACCATTTTCAGCATTTTAAGCCATTGGCGATATTTGTTAAGGAAGATCATACACATAATTTTCATGGCAATGTTGGAATAATTAATAAGCATGGGGTTGGAATAAGAGCGGGGGGGGGGCAATTATTCGGTACTCAAGAGTATGTGGGGAAAGCTACGAGTGAAAAGTTCAATCAGTTGTCAACAGAAATATCTTTCTTTACATACAAAGCTGACTGTCTTTTAGTCTTAAGTCAATTTTTCTACTGCTTTTTCAGGGAGACATACATACAAAATCTTCTCAATATTTTATTTGTATCATTAATGACAAATCTATACAAATGTTTATTCTTGTTAGCTCTTTATTAAAGATCCTCCAAAAATCTCAACAAAATAGGCTCGAAAGAATTGCACCAACGAAGTAGAAAAGGGTGCGAGTTCAAACAGCCAGATAATTCAAATAGACTCTTAACACAGTCTTTGATATTTCTAGAAATCTAATTTTAAAAAAGCATAGTTAAAATGAAGATCACTGTTAAAATGTTGATGAACAACTTTAAAATTGCATATCTCATAGTGAGATTAATTAAAAATCATTCCATGCAGACAAATAAAATAATAATTGAAAAGAAATGTGTTCCCTCAATTTTGACCACTTAAAGGGAAAAAGTTTCCACTCACCTTTGACCCCCTGAAGGAGAATAGAAAATGTTTTCCCTCATTTTTTTACCCCTAAAAATGTAAAAAAATAGTTTCCCATCAATTTTGACCCAAAAAGGAAAAAAATATTCTCTTCAATTGACAAGCAAAGGGGGAAGAGAAATGCTTCCCCTCAATTTTGACCCCTAAAAGTTAAAAGGTTTCCCCTCACTTTTGATCCCAACTCCAAAAAGAAGTATGATCAGAAAATGAGGCCAGGTAAAAAAAAAATATTTCGTCTGAATAAACGTTATCTTACGACATCCCAGACAGCGTACACAAAGTATAGTTTAAGTTACATCGTAAATAGAACCCGTCCCCACCCTCCTAAAATATAATATAACAGTTGCAAATCACCCGGATTTGCTCTATATTAAAATCATCGACAGTTTTTCAAAAAAGGAATCGCCAATTTCCAGATCAATTTTTAGATAAAGGATAAAATATTATTAAATATTGAAAGATTAATCGTTATTGTTTATGAGAATCGTCATTTCTTTGTTTAATTTACAAAATTCATCATTTTTTCTAAAAGAGGACATCCTAAGGAACATGTTGGTACC
>VCCN01006885.1:2198130-2229983 GCA_006491835.1 Architeuthis dux | reverse complement strand
CTTGACATTTCCTTGTAAAATCCTGAAATACCTATAAATATATTTAATTTCTTTGGTGTGTGCTGGCGGACATTTTGTTTTATGCAAATAAGGTAGTTGTCCCCAACTTTTTTCTTGGGAACATCTTTTTTCTGAAAGGACATCCTAGGGAACATTTTGGTAACCTAAATGTAGAATCATGGGGGGATGCACGGTAGCCCCTGCTGGGCCCCGGACTATTAATTTTATCATCAGGATCTTAATGTCATTAGTAAGAAGAACGATTGGAAAAAAATCTGAGATAAAAATTATTTGTATAGTACACCTTATAGAACCGGAGATATTTTGAAAACAGATGAGATAATGCCAAAAATTACATATGATAATTTGCATTTGAAAATTTTCCAAACATTTCACGAGCAAAACACAGATTTTAAAATCTTACGAAAAATTGCATATTTATTGGATTTTTATAAAATATTTCTGAATTGTATTGACAAATTTTTTTTCAAAGAAGTTGCCTTTCGTAATTTCGAACCACCCTACCCTTAATTCATTTGATTTTTAAAAAATGTATAATTGCTGTTAAATAATGAATTTTTACACATATATAAAGATATGTCCTTGGCAAAATACATTCTGTTTACCTTTTTTGAAAAAACAGTGCCGGGGAATCAGCACCAAAGCATTATTTAGGTAAAATATTGCTATTCGTGACTAGTTTTTTATTTTATGGCTATTTTCCGTAAAAAGAAAAAAATATTAACATTAACATGTCCCAGGGTATTTTTTTGTTATTTTTTAATTGGATATATATTTTTTACGGATGGACATATCCAGTTGTGGAACTGGATATAAAGGTGTATGTTTATGTTGTTATAATTGCATATGGCTGCAAGGAAAATGGATTGGCACAACAGAAAAAAAACAGGACGAAGAGACAACCTGTATGTACAAAAGGGTATTTATTTTTCAACTGCCAAAAAACAAGATGGCGGTTCTCCTAGTTTCGGGTCCACCTTAAATTAGTAGTCATGAAGAGAAGGTAGGAGGTAGTGACCGTTGGGCTGGGTTGACAGTAAGGGGAGAGGGAGCAGATTTCTGCTCTGTGATCCCAGAGTCTAGCTAAGACAAGAGGAAGTGGATTTAACATTATGAAAATGAATCTTAAACAGATTTGGTCCTATAACAATACTTTATGTATACATCACAAGAATCACAACACTTTTCAATTATCTTCAAAAATTCATTATCACCAAAATCTTCACAAGGTTGCACAACTTTTCTTTTGAAGCATGAGAAAATTGTCTGTGTGACTTCATTGCTTTTTTTCTTTTCTCTTCTTGTGTTAACCCATAAGAATCTGGACCCATTTCTACTTGAAGAAAGATTATGTGGGATATAAAACAGACCAAATGGACCACATGTTTTTTAATATCAATTTGTTCAAGAAATCTGGTCAGATTAGGTTAAATGTAATATTGGACATGTTATTAAAGCATTAGAATTGTTAAATGGGTTAAAACTTACCTTTTAGTGACAAAAACAAGCTTTTTAAAAAGGTGCTATTACTCTTCCATGTCAAACCCAGGCAAATGACCCTTTTTAAAAATGGAATTCTGGGTAGGCAAATTGACCCACAGTCACGTGACTGGGCCAGCATGTTTAAATCAAGGATAAAATTGTATAAGGTATTGTGCAGATCATATAAATTGTATGTGACACCGGTGTCACACTGGGTTCTTATGGGTTAAAGATTTCATAGCAGATATGTATAACACTACAGAAACTCTTAAATCACTTTGGTTATTAAATACCATGTTTGTGAGAGGAATATAGTAGTGATCTGATGAGGTACAAACTAAGTCCACTGTATCAGCTGGAACTTTAGCTGTATCATTGGAAGAGCAAGTGGAATTCCATTATTTACTACTCAAGACTCAATCATAACATTTTTTCTGCCAATAACTGCTGGGAATTTCACTTTCTTAGTTGCAGTAACTTCTACTCCATCTCCAAACTTGAATTTTGTGTTAGTCGAAAAGTATTCAACTAAAGATTTATCTTGGTCAGTTAAGGTATCAATAAAAGCATTTAATCATGTCTCACCAGTGACAGTTTTTGTATGTGCACTGTCCAATATAACACTCTTAAAGAAGTATGCAAACTGTAAAATTGATCAAATATGAAAATAGTCCAACCATATCATACACAATGATTAAATACATCCCGTCCAACAAAATTCAGACAAGAATTAATTTTAGATTTTATTCATTTTAATGTTTCTTATTTGATTCTTAAATGTCTTATGCAATAACTATTCTTATTTTCACATCTCTTTCCTTACAATTGGTTAAACTGTTATTGTCTAATCTGATATGTATTAATAAAATTGACAGCTTATTAGTATTTCTCCTATTCATGAGGGGAACGTTAGATCATAAACAAAGAAAAACAACAGAATATTAAATAATCTCAAAATCTAAAGAAAAATATTTTTGTGATGTGTAAACTTAGTTTAGAAAGTAGTGAATTTAAATCTTTATGTGGAAGATTAATCAGTTTCATCAGTTTCTTCTCCCTTACCCTCAGCAAAAGTATCTAATCCTATAATAGCTTCTGCTACCTTATGTGGAAGACTATTTCAACAATTACCAATACCTAAAATATTTACATTTTGAAGTCGATTTGTGGGAAATAAGCATTTATAATGTCAAGTGTCTGACTTTTCAAAGATTCTGTGTTCAAATATTAATTGCCTACTAATTTACACTTGTATTGCAGAAACATGCATAGAATAAAAGTTAATGAAACTGTCAAATGTCCAACTTTTTTACTTTTCCCCTTACTACTGATATTTCAAGGCTCTTTCATGACATTCAGTACATGTTGTCTGCTGGAGCAAATCATGCACCCAGCACATATGACTGTAATTCAATTAAATTTAAAGCATGAATACCACAGTTCAAATTTGTAACACCTTTTTTATTTGGATAAAAAAGATAAACCACTTGAAACCATATAAAATCTTAGTGAGTAAACGGTGCGCATAATCGTGCTTATATCTCACCTCTGCACTTTTGTTGTGTCATGTAATTGTCGTATTTGTTCTTGAAGTTATTAACTGTTTTTGTTATCAGTATATTTTCCTCATAATCTACTAGTGTGTTCCAATTGTTGATAGTTCTTTGTGAGAAGTTCTTTCGGCAGTGTATTTTGTATATTTTGCTGTTGTTTCTTTTATTCATTGTAAAGAATCTATCAGCTGGGATATTTTCTATTGCTTTAAATATTTTAAATGTTTCTATTGCATCTCCCCTAATTCTTCTTTCATCAAGTGTTGTTAGTTATAGTTTATGAAGTCTTTTTTTATATGGGAGATTTTAAAGTTCAGTGCCTATTTTTATTGCTCTTCTTTGTATATTCTCTAAGATATGGACTCCATGTTTGAACAACATATTCTAAATGTGGTGCAATATATGTTGTGTATAGTATCTTAATAGTCAAACCTAGCTCTGTTGAGATGCGTTTTTATTTATTCGTGATATGGTTGTGCATGTGGAGATTAGAAGATATAATTATACCTCATCTTTTTCCTGTTCTGTCATTTTTAGTTTTTCGTTGTTCATGTAATATCATTTTTGTTTTTCCCCTAGTTGTGTGTCAGATATAATGTTGTATTTTTCTGTTTCATAAGTCCCTTTTTAATAAGTTTTTCTAGGATTTTTACTATTTGAGATGAGTGTTATTGGTCTATAGTTTGATGTTAATTTTCATTATTCCCCGTCACTATTGCATTTTTCCAGTCTTGTGGTAGTTTTCCTTCTGTGAGAGATTTTAATTATATTCTTGCATTCTTGACAGTTCCGTGTAATAACCAATAGTAGTTATTGTTTCACAATCAGAATGTAATCATTCTTTGCACCCATCACAGATGAGGCTTTTCTCATTTTTTTAATACCTGTTTGTTGCATTTTTTACATTCTATTATCTTTATCTCTATCTTTGGTGACATTTCTTAAATAGTTCACAATGTTTATAATATAGTGTTTATAACATATTACATTATATACAAACAAAAATACTTTGATTTCCTCTGTTAGAAACAAGTTATGTTTTCAGAGCTTTGAAAAACATGTCCATTCTCATCAAATGTTAAATGCCAGGACAGATATAGAACTGTTGGTATTGTACCTGATCACTATTTAGATCTGTGTCACATTCAACACAGTATCTTGTTGACAAATACAGGCAGCTTTGTCATGTTTCAGGAACAGTAAATATTAATCTGTTTCCTAAAAGCATTTACTGACAACTTACCTATTTCACATGTATATGGGTTTCCTCCAGTATGTGGTCGGTACTGTTTAAGTTGAGCTACATGAAAATGCTGATCCTCACATATTCCATCATTATAGCTTCTCTTCACTGTGTGTTTTCAGATGACGTTTTAACCCTGAATGCCATGAAAATTCAGATCCACACATTTCACATGAATAAGGTTTCTCTCCAGTATGTGCTCTCATGTGAGTTTTTAAATTGAACTTCCATGAAAATGCTAAACCGCACACATCACATGAATATGGTTTCTCTCCAGTATGTATTTTCATGTGACTTTTCAAACTAGAATTTACTGAAAATGGTAATCCACACACATCACATGAATATGGTTTCTCTCCAGTGTGTGTTTGGTAGTGTATCTTCAAAGCTGAACTCATGGGAAATGCTGAGCTACACATTTCACATGAATATTTCTTCTGATTGTGTGTTTGCTTGTGTTTTTTTAGAGATGCATTGGATGTAAATGATAACTCACATATGTCACATGAATATGGTTTTTCTCCAGTGTGTGTTCGGTAGTGTATTTTTAAATTTGTGGCCCGTGAAAATGTTGATCCACACATACCACATTCATGTGGTTTCTCACCAGTGTGTGTTTGCAAATGATTTTTTAAATCTGAACTGTATATAAATCTGGATCCACACACTTCACAGGAATATTGTTTTTCACCAGTGTGTGTTTGGTAGTGGAATTTTAAAGTTGAACTCTTTGAAAAGGCTGATCCACAGACATCACATGAATATGGCTTTTCTCCATTATGTGTTTGCATATGACATTTTAAACTTGAATTACATGAAAATGCAACACCACACACTTCACAAGAATATGGCTTCTCTCCAGTGTGTGTTTGCATATGAGGTTTTAAATTTGACTTCCATGAAAATGCTAAACCACACACTTCACATGAATATGGTTTCTCACCAGTGTGTGTTTTCATGTGACTTTTCAAATATGAACTTTGTGAAAATGCTGAACCACACACTTGGCATGGATATGGTTTCTCACCAGTATGTATTCGGTAATGGCTTTTTAAAGAAGAATTGCGCAAAAACACTGAACCACACACCTCACATGAAAAGTCTTTTGCTCCAGTGTGTGTTTGCATGTGATTTTTTAAATCTGAACTCTGTGAAAATTCCAATCCACACATTTTACATGAATATGCTTTCTTTCCAATGTGATCTTGCATGTCTATCTTTAAATGAGAACTTTGTACAGACATATTAATACAATGCACACCAGATATTGCTAATTTTTAGTGTCTTTTTGCAAATGTTCCTGTAATTTAAGTGCTTGAAAATACAAATAATCACGTTTTAACATGTGCTTTTTACCTGTGAGAATTTTCACAAGCTTAGTAATATTATTTATCTTTATTATGTATTTTTGACAATCACAGTTTCTCAATACAATATTTACATATGTTCATCAGAAGAGTTCATTTTTTGTCCTGCACAATTGAAATCTGTGAAAGAAAAAGATGATTTATTAAAGACCATATATTCCTGCATTACTTGCAATTATAAATTTAGGCAATGTTTAACGACTTAACCATCAAAAATGGATTGCATCCTGAGTACAGATTTGACTGAACAGCACTAATGGAGTTAACATTTTTTACTTTCGTACTAAGGCCGACATGACATTGTTTGTTTCGGTTTTAGAAAAAAACGATTATTTTATTTTATTTTTATTAGATGAAGTACTGTAAACAATTTTTATTAATTTTTGACTTCTATTTACATTCATTCCTAATTTTTAGTTTTTTTTAATTACAATTTAACTAAGGCCGGGATGGTAGTGAGTGTCTGTTTTGGTTCTAGTTAAAAAAAAGCGATTATTTTAAAGTATTGTTTTGACTACTATTTACCTTCATCTTAACATTAATAAAGAAAATAATAAAATAATCGCTTTTTACTAAAAATAAAACAAACATTACTGCCATACTGATTACTGATAAAAAATAACTAAATTTTGCAGAAAGAAAACTTTACTGAAGTATATTTTACTTTAATCAGTGATTTTCTTATAACCAAGCAATCAGCGATATATGAGATTTACAAGAGAAGAGTGCTGACTCTAAAAGAAAAAGAAATATGAGTGGGAAATCTATTGGTACTGCTGTTGCAGAAGAGACAAACTTGTGTAATAAAGAAAGTATATGAAAATGAACAAAAATCTTAAGCATGAAATTAACACCTGATTTTAAAAATGTGATTAAAATCTTTAAAATTCCATTGTCTATTTTTTTCTAGAAATAAATTAGCCCAAATTTTTGTTGAAACAAAAAGAAAATCATATTTACATTAATTATAACATAGATTTAAACTGTTATAAAGTCAATGTTTCCTATATTCAGCAAAAAAAACATTAATGAAGCCATTTCTGATGTCAGTAAAAAAAACTTTTAATTTTAAATTCCGTACTTAAAATTCTACTAAAAATAAAATTCTTGTCAAATGCTGATAATAATTAGTTTTATCATCAGTCAACTAAACTGCACTAAAAATGTCCTACATTTTGCATTAAAAAAAGGAAAATTAATTTTTAACACTATCAATCAGCATGTTTCAAAGTTAGTGATTGATGTTTATAATCTGGCATTGACAGACAGGTTAATTTCTGCTGACATTTGAACTATACAGTAGACAAAGGGGACATAATTTAGAATGCAGTACATAAAATGTATTTGAATGGGAAAAATAAACAAGATTAAAATTCACCCACAGCTGTGATGTGAAAAAAAACATGCATTAATGATTTTGCAGTCCCAAAATTTGAAATAGCGGTCAATTTACATAAACCAAAAAATATATGAAAAATACACCGGTAAATATTTTTTCATCATTTTGCTATATTTAATTATTCATCCTTTTAATAATATTTTTAATAAATTTCAGTCGAAGCAAAATATAGAAATAACAAAAAATATACATTTAAAAAATATCAGATTAATCGAAATAATCAATAAAAATATTTAATATTGAGTGAAAAAAACTTTTTTTTGAGTAGTTCCGGAATATTTTTCTAAAAAAGGTTAATATACTATGCCAAGGGATTTATATGTAAAATGTGTAAAAATCAATGAAAGCAGCAATGTATAAATAAAATAAATCATCAAATTAATAAAAGGTATATGAAAAAAAATTCTTCTTCTCCGATATTTGGAATGGAAAATTCTTTAAAAGAATTCATCATTTAATAAAAAGCATCGAAAATTTTATTAAATTCAAATAATATGCTGATTTTTGCCAGATTATAACATTTTTCAGGTGTCGTTTTAAATTAACTTTCCCCCCTAGAATTAAAAGCACAAAAATTATATTTTTCTAAAAACTAACAAATTCCTGGAAGGTAGGATCTAATGAAGCACAAAAATTACTAGAGAAAAAAACTTAAAAATTTTTTTTTTTTACCTGGTTAACTAAAGTGAATCTTAACCAAATTCTTTCTCAAGTATTCGACTTCATCAAAAATTGCGGTTAAGATTTACGTGATGGGAGTTGCGAATTCTCCTAGAAGAAAATGTTTTTTTCCAAACCTACTAAACTAAACCTACCTACTAACCCTAACTACATGCCATTATTGGCTCTAAAGTAGGGCTCATGTTGGCAAATTTTTCGTTTTTGAGAAAATAAATGAAAACATAAAATAGAAAAACGCAATAAGAGTTTGTAGGGTCTTTTGGGTAAAAAAGTTGGATTGTTTGAAAAAATTTAGAGCAGACGACAGATTCTGAAGCTATGATTATAATACGGAAATGGTTGTCACTACCTCCGGTAAGATGGCGGAAAGTAAGTGCCGACTATAGCATTATGGTTACATTGTAAATAGAACCCCCCCCCCTAGTCTTTTCTAAAAACTAACAAATCTCCGGATGGTCGTAGGGTCTAATGGGTTGAAAGCACCTAAAATTGAAAGAAAAACACATTTTCTTCTCGGAGAATTCGAAACATCCGAAACGTAAATCTCAACCAAATTTACTTTCCCTTTCTTATAATCAAAACTTATTCAAGAGCCTTCAAAAATGTTCATTTAGCAAAATGAAATAAACAAAACAGTTTGATGTGATTATTAGAAAACACTAACAGAAGATGAATTTAATGAAATCATAAAATCATCGACACTTTTCAAAAAGGAATCGCCTAATGCCAGATCAATTTTAGATAATCGTCATTTCTTTGTTTACAAATAAATTTACTAATTGACAAAAAAGAGTGTCTCTCTCTTTCTTTCTGCAAATAAAAAGAGACAACGTTATACTTACTTCTTTCTGTTTTCTTTCGTCTGATTTGTCCTTTTTGAAACAATGCAACATTAGAGAAAAGAGAGAAACTATAACAATTTTGAATAAACTAAAAATTTCGGGGTTAAGTTTTCGTTTTAAAAAGCTATCGTTTGCGATCAGAAAATGACTTCTAAAGAGCGAACGTCAAGGGAGATAATTAAGGAAAAAATATTTAACAAAATTACGATCCACTCAATTGAATCCTTAAATCTTACAGAAAACATTTTATTTTAGTGTTTTGTCACACTAAAACAAAATATACTAAAGTATACAATTCGTATATACAAGCACACATCATAACAATCATATTTACACAATGTCTAGGGCCTTAAACGGTGGTGTAATAAACATCATAATTCTTCTTAAAATCATTTACATCTGTTGATAGCACTACATATTCCGGTAGTCTATTCCAAAGTCCCACTACTCTATTGCTAAAAAAGAATTTTATGATAGTCAATCTACTTCTACCGTATATGTGTGGCCTCTCAGTCCCTTGTACCCACTTCTAGTAATAAAAAAAATACATCAGGTTTTACTACTTCTAAACCATGCATAACCTTAAACAGTTCTATTAAGTCTCCCCGATCTCTCCTATTTTCTAACGATGTTAACCATAACACTTTTAGCTTATCCTCATAACCCATACGTTTTAATTCTAGTACTAACTTAGTTGCTCGGTCTCTGGACTTTTGCTAAAAGATTTTTTTATTTCTCTCCAAGTACAGTGACCAGGCCTGTGCAGGGTACTCTAGGTGGAGACGGACATAAGTCTTATATAGTATAAGGAACGAGTCCACCTGTCTATATTATAATGACTGATTTTCCAAGACGGATCACTATTAAACGCTAATGATAGAGTAGTCTCCCTTACTATTCATTTACAAATGTGTAAAATATCCAGGTTAATTCTGGTCACACCGGATAACACTAATTTTCTCACAAAGGGTGACAAAACAGATAACAAGGTTGTCTAGTATCTATAATAATAGTTTTTTTCTGTTTGTGTGTTTGTATGTGGGTATGTATGTATGTTATCGTAACACAGCAAAAACGGCACATTGTAGGTAGAGATTTGTTAGCCCTACACCCTCAAATTGCCCTAACTTAAAGAATAAAACAAATATGGGTGATTTTCAATTGTTATAATATGTTTTAAGAGAGGGGTTCAATTTACAATATAACTATAATGCTGAACTAGACCTTTATTTTGTGTCCGCCAGCTGTGACGTCATAATAAAACATTATGACTTCATAAGAGAATGTTTATCAGAGCCAGGCCAAGGCATGAACAAAGCGACTGCTTAGGGCCTGGTCGCCACCAGAAGGCGCCCAAGAATGACGGGGGTGGGGTGAGGGCAAAAGCAGTGGGGGTCCCTCCAAATCAGATTTTGCTTAGGGCCCCATAAAGGCTTGGGTCAGCCCTGATGTTTATTCTGATCACACTTTTTGGGGAAGTTCGTTTTTTACCTGAACCCCATTTTTTAAGTTATTTATTTTACCTGACCTTATATTCTGATCACACTTTTTTTGACATTTGTTTTTTTCTAGCTGGCTTCATATTAGGATCACACTTTTGTTTTAAATTTGAGGTCAAATGTGAGAGGAAATATTTCTTTTTCTCTTTTGGGGGTCAAAAGTGAGGGGCAATTTTTTCCCCTTTTTAGGGGTCAAATATGAGGGGAATTCTTTTTTCCTTTTTAGGGTTCAAAGTTGAGCGGAATGTTTTTTTCACTTTTAGGGAAAGAATGCTAACCATGGTGTAGTTTCTCTCACCTTTTGTTGGGCTGTGATCACAAGAAGGCCTGAATTTTCAAAATACAAGTGGGTACAAACCAGTGAATAATTTAGCATAAGCTTACATTGCACATTGAACCCCCCTCTAAAAACCTATTTAGGTGAGGGGGGGGTGTCCAAAAACAAAAATAAACTTTTTCCCCTACTCATTGAAGGGAGTGTGTATGCAAAATTTCTCCTATGAATGGTTAGGGCTGGGCGAAGTCCGGATACATAGATAGATACATATAAATGTCCGAACCCATGAATAACCTAAACCCAGCAATAAACCAGTGTTGTGGGTAGCGGTGATTAACTAATGGAAAACGGAATTGGCACAAATTAAAATCAGCTTTGCTTATGAGGTTTAAAGGTCACTACAGATTGTTTTGTGATTGCAGATACAATTTATTTGATACTTGGCCTAAAATCCTAGGCTTAACAAAGTTCTTAACAGCTTTGGTATTGTTTTAGATTGATAACTGCCTACAAAAGAGAAAGATTATTATCAAGTTACCTTTAGTTTCATCTTAAAGTTAATGCATGCCACCTGTAATGTTCTTGTACACTGTCTGGTCGTTTTAAATGTTGGTTCAACTCCATTCACATAATCACATACTCAATGTACACTACGAGATCAGTGTCACAAGAATAGATCTTTTCAAAGTCGCTGCCTTGGATACATGCATACACGTGTACAAGGGGAAAGCTCTGTGTGGTCAGCAGAGCCCATAAATTATTAGGGCCCAAGACACTATGACATCCTTATCTGGATTACAGATTAGTCTCAGGTCACGAATAAAAATATGGTATAATTTCCAGGTTACTTCAGTGGTACATGGTTACTTAAGGCCTAAACATTTACAAATAAAGTCACGTGACTATTTCTAGAAATAGGATAGGTTAAGTTTATTATGTTTTATTGTAGTGGTTGTTAATTTTCTAACTTGCTACCACGTTTGAAGCAAATGACATGTTTCTATGCTTTGGAATATTAGTAAAATGCGAGATCTTGAGTGAAAATTGCAGTAATCCTTGGTCTGACGATTGTAAAATATGGTAGTTAAACACAGCACACAAAAAGTCATACAAATGCCCCAAAAAGTATAACTATACATCATATCGATCAGATAATGAAGTTAGAAGCTATTAATTCTTTAAATAGTTATACTGTTTAGAGGCTTTGTATGACCATTTAGAGTCTTTGTATGCTGTGTTTAACTACCATATTTTACATCCGTCAGTCCAAGGATTATTAAACATAGCTATTATGAAAAGGGGCCCTGTGGGCTATGCCCAAATTTTTGGGTGGGTTGCCTCAGCTAATTTTGATCAGCATGTTCCAGGGACCTAGAAAATGTTTTCAAACCTAGTTCCCCAGGCAATGACCACAGAACCTTGATATTTGACTCTACTCTTATGAATGCAATTGTTAGATTATTAAATTAATTATTAAAAGAAATACTAGACTGATGTATTTTTGCAATTATGAAATTATAAGGAATTAATTTTAGTGTCCATGAACACCAGTGTATCTCATACATCAACTTTACTCATGAATTGATTTGATATATTATGAACTCTTAAATTCATAAACCGCTGGTAACCGCTCATAATTGACAGTGGAACTTTTCCGTGAATAGCAAAAAATTCTAAAAATTACCTTCTTTTAAGTTCAAAGGGGAATAACTTTAATCATAAGTTATCTTCCCTTGATATTAAAATTATATTATGAAATTATAACAAATTTGTTTCAGTCAGAATGAACAGTAGTTCCAACTCAGTCATTAATTGAATTAAAAATGAATTTATTATTAAAGAAAATACTAGACTTGAGTATTATTTGTAATTTAAAATTATTTTTCCTGTCAGTGAACAGATATATAGAAGTGTATTGCATACTTAAAGTTCAGTCATACTCATGCATTATTTGCAATTATAGAATTACCAGTGTACTTCATGCTTCAGATTTAGTCACAAATTGAATGTATATATTATTATATTAGAAACACATCAGCCAAAACTGTCAACATTAGATTTCTTTAGTTTTTAAGTGATTCTGGTTGGCTATGTATGTGTCATTTGTACAGGCCATGCCAATGGAGCTAGAGGGCTGAACATTTCAACATTTACTCCTTATTATATCTAGAAAAAACATTTTCTTTTGTTGAAAATTCCACCCAAAATAGGTTTTTAGTTTTAGGTACAATTTACAAAGTAAGTTTATGCTAAATTGGCCCCTTACTTTGTGTTCGTCAGCGTTCATGCTTTTTAAAAAAAAATTCAAACTGTTTTTAGTGATCGCTGCCCAATAAAATGTGAGAGGAATAACTAATTCATTGATCAACCTATTTTCCAATTTTTTAATTGATCACCCCCAACACGGCATGCTACCAAAAGATGTTGGTCAAATGACGGTTTTTATTGAGTGACTAACCAGAGCTGTTTATTACTAAAGAATACATTAGACTCATACATTATTTGCAATTTTAAATCATAGTAAATTAGTTTCAATGTCAAGGAATATCTCATACTTCAAATTCAGTCATGAATTGAATTGATATCTTGTTGAATTTATTATTAAAGAAAATACTAGATTCAAGCATTATTTGCAATTTTACATTATTTTTAGTGTCACTGAACACCAGAGCATTGCACATCTCAACTTCAGTCATAAATTGAATTGATATATTATTACATGTATTATAAGTTAGGCATATACGTCAACCCCAAAACTAAAGTTTAATTCAAGTTTAGTCCATACTCATTTTATGAAACAAACTGGAAAATGACTATGACCAGCATCTCTGTTAATAACTTATCAGAGATGTAAACATTTTGTGTGTGGACGATATATATCAACAGAAAGAAGGCCTAGCTATGTATTATTCACTTGCCCTTAAGTTCAACTCAATTAAAACTTTTGGTCTGGCTTAGATATGTGAATGACCTGTTTATACTCTGGCCCCAACAAGTTGAGGTAAATGTCATGTTGGACCATGACATCTCAATCGGACTATTCATGATGGAAAAAGAGGATAACAACAAACTTTCCTTTTTGGATGTCCTAGTAACCTGCACCAAAGGTGGATATAGCGTTGCTGCATTAAGAAAGGGTTAGTCTGTTGCCTATAATACTGGGCACAGGTCATCAGCAGTGGATGATGGGGAATAACTAAAGAATATAAGGAGCATGCTCCAGTGCAATAACTATGCCTCACATGTTGTTGCTAAGAGGAGAAAGAGAAAGAGGAGCCCCAAAGACACCAAATAAATAGCTACTGCTAGAATTCTATATGTAACGAGTGAATATTTTCTTTGAAAGGAGCTTTGTTAATCACTGTTAAGTGACATAAAGCCATGCAAGAAGAATATTACAAACATATTACCCCAGTGAAAATTTAAATTCAGGATGAAAAGACAATATTAGTACAAAATATCCAAATCCTTCTAAACTTTTTAATCTAGGATGTTTTATAAAATGTGTAAAAACAATTTTTAAACACAGAAACAAAGCAGATATGAAAGAATAACATTTCAACAGGATTACCACACAAAATTTAATTTAAAAAATATGAATCATTCTGATTTCAGAAATGTGAAAGATTTAAAAAATTATGATATATTCAGGGACTATAATGTATGTTGATGGATCATTTTAGAGGGTAAATGCAGATCTAAGTCCACAAGATTTTTGTTTTCTAATCAACATCAGTCTTAAGGATTTTCATAGCTGAATTGACTTAAAGTGTGTAGCTACAAACATCTTGAGAGTAATTGTAATTTCAAGGGTGTATTTACATTTGTCTCTTCAAACTTGACATTACTGAAAATGTATGTTTTTTCCATGTCGTCCAGTGCCTCCTTTAGCCTTTTATATTCATATTCTAGTTCCTTCATTGCATCTTTAATTATATTCTTGCATTATTGACAGTTCCATTTAATAACTAATAGTATTGTTTCGCAATCTGCATGCAACCATCTTTTGCACACATTGCAGAGGAGACTATTCTCATTTGTGTTATACCTGTTTGTTGCCTCTTTTACATTCTATTGTCTTTATCTTCGGTGCCATTTCTTCAGTAATTCACAATGTTTATAATTTAGTGTTCATAATAAATAATAATTATGTGTTTATAACATAATATTTACATTATACAGGGTAGTGCAAAAGTCACAAGGGGAATTTTACTTTGAATACAATAAATGTTAACCCAACGAGCATATTCTTGTTATTTGAACATGCAGACACAGTTTATGATTTGTCATTTGTTTGTGTGTTTTCAAGAATTGGGCTCCATTAGTGATCACCCATGAACAGGGAGACCATGTTCAGTCCAAAATGCTAAAAATCGTATACGTGTGTAGAGGAGCAGATATCATTAGAAATGTTATGCTGAATGTTATTGAAAGAGAAAAGAATTTATGAAGTTGAAAATGGTGGGCATTTGAAAGAAACAATTTTCCGTACATAGGTTAATTAAATTTCCGTTTTATATAATTCATTATTTACAAACAATTTTAAAAAATCATTCAAGCTAAAAAGATATGAATGTTTTAAACACCTTCACGACTTTTGTGCCACCCTGTATACAAACAAAAATACTTTGATTTTATCCATTAGAAAAAAAGTTATATTTTCAGAGCTTTGAAAAACACATTCAACAGTTTCTTGTTGACAAATACAGGCAGTTTTATCAGGTTTCAGAGGAACAGTAAATATTAATCTGTTTCCTGCCAACTTACATATTTCACATGTATACGGGTTTCCTCCAGTGTGTGGTCGGTACTGTTTAAGTTGAGCTATTTGAAAATGCTGATCCTCACATATTCCACCATTATAGCTTCCCTTCACTGTGTGTTCTCATATGTCTTTTTAACCCTGAACTCCATGAAAATGCAGATCCACACATTTCACATGAATATGGTTTCTCTCCAGTATGTGTTCTCATGTGTTTTTTCAAACTTGAACTCTCTGAAAATGCTGAACCACATACATCACATGAATATGGTTTTTCACCAGTGTGTGCTCTCATGTGAGTTTTTAAATTGGACTTCCATGAAAATGCTAAACCACACACTTCACATGAATATGGTTTCTCACCAGTGTGTGCTCTCATGTGCCTTTTTAATTTTGAACTCCGTGAAAATGCTGATCCACAAACTTTACATGAATATGGCTTCTCTCCAGTGTGTGTTCTCATGTGACTTTTTAATGTTGAACTATGAGGAAATGCTGAACCACATAGGTCACATGAATAGGGTTTCTCTCCAGTGTGTGTCCTCATGTGTATTTTCAAATGCTCACTCTGTGAAAAGGCTGATCCACAAATTTCACAGGAATATGGCCTTTCTCCAGTGTGTGTTTTCATGTGAGTTTTTAAATTTCCCTTCTGTGAAAATGCTAAACCACACACTTCGCATGAATATGGCTTCTCTCCAGTATGTATTTTCATGTGACTTTTCAAACTTGAATTCTCTGCAAATGCTAATACACACACTTGACATGAATATGGTTTCTCTCCAGTGTGCATTTTCATGTGACTTTTCAAACTAGAATTTGCTGAAAATGCTGATCCACACACTTGACATGAATATGGTTTCTCTCCAGTGTGAGTTCTCATGTGTTTTTTTACCCCTGATCTCATTGAAAAAGCTGATCCACATACATCACATGAAAATGGTTTCTCCCCAGTATGTGTCCTCATGTGTCTTTTCAAACGTGCACTCTGTGAAAAGGCTGATCCACATACATCACATGAATATGGCTTCTCTCGAGTTTGTGTTTTCATGTGACATTTTAACATTGAACTATGAGGAAATGCTGAACCAGGAACTTCACATGTTCGCAGGTGTTTATTTAACTCTGACCTCTGCAAAAATGTTGATCCACATACTTCACATGGATATGGTTCGTCTCCATTATGTGTCTGGTAGTGTATCTTTAAACCTGAACTTGTAGGAAATGCTGAGCTACACATTTCATGTGAATATTTTTTGGGGGTGTGTATTTGTTTGTGTTTTTTTAGAGATGCATTCGATGCAAATGACAATTCACATATGTCACATGAATATGGTTTTTCTCCAGTGTGTGTTCGGTAGTGTATTTTTAAATTTGTGACTCGTGAAAATGTTGATCCACACACACCACATGAATGTGGTTTCTCACCAGTGTGTGTTTGTAAGTGCTTTTTTAAATCTGAACCCTGTATAAATCCTGATCCACATACTTCACAAGAATATGGTTTTTCACCAGTGTGTGTTCGGTAGTGAATTTTTAAAGTTGAACTCTTTGAAAAGGATGATCCACACACATCACATGAATATGGCTTTTCTCCATTGTGTGTTTGCATATGACTTTTTAAACTTGCGTTATATGAAAATGCAACACCACACACTTCACAAGAATATGGCTTCTCTCCAGTGTGTGTTTGCATGTGAGTTTTTAAATTTGACTTCCATGAAAATGCTAAACCACACACTTCACATGAATATGGTTTCTCACCAGTGTGTGTTTTCATGTGACTTTTCAAATATGAATCTTGTGAAAATTCTAATCCACACACTTGGCATGAATATGGTTTATCACCAGTATGTATTTGGTAGTGTCTTTTTAAAGAATAATTGTGCAGAAATACTGAACCACACACATCACATGAAAAGTCTTTTGCTCCAGTGTGTGTTTGCATGTGATTTTTTAAATATGAACTCTGTGAAAATTTTAATACACAAATTTCACATGGATATGCTTTCTCTCCAATGTGTGTTTGCATTTTAACAGACATATTGACACAATGCTCATGAATATCACTTCTCCAGTTTTCCACTTGTCATTTTGTAAACAACACCTTCCCAAACATAGTAATATTATTTATCTAGATTCTGTACTTTCATATTGAACTTTGAATCGATGATCAAAGTTTTTCTATAAAATATTTTACAGACGTCCATCAGAAGAGTTCATTTGTTTTCCATCACAGTTGAAATCTGTGAAAGAAGATAGAAGTATTATTAAAGACCATATGTTAATGCATTATTTGCAATTATAAATTTATATTAACTAAGTTTGGATTTCAATAATTTCCAGCAGATCACATTAGACATTTTAATTCATAAGTAATATGGACATGAAATCAGCCAAAAAATATATGGAAAATAAATCACTGGACTTCATATATGTATGACTTTTATTGTTTGAAAATAATGAGTTTTCCTTTAAATGTTACATAAATTTTGAAGAGGACACATTAAGGGATATGTAAAAATATCTAGTTGTATTTCATAGAGTGGGAGTTAAGATGTTTCAAAAAGAATATTTTGCATAAAAAATTCAGTTTTCAGGATGTGGCTATTCTTTGCAAGCATCTTTGATAAATTGTGAAGGTTTTAAATGATTAAATATGAGTCTATTTAGACTGGAAACCTATCACTAACAAATATGAACATATATATTGTACTGTATTTTAGTATCATAGGTTAATGAATCCTACAGAGAAATTCCTCTTTTAGTTGTATGATAGTAATTATAAAAGATCCAGTCAAAGCCAGTGTATTTGATGTGCACTGCTATTGCCTACAGAGAACCAGACTTCCAAGAAATATTAATGGCTTACAGCAAAGATTCATGACTTTAAACAATAGTATATCATCTTTATAACTTCATGTTTTACAATAGTTTAACAGATCCATCAAAAAGATAATTATTCAATTTTTCAACTGTTAACATCTACATCAAAAGGGAAAGGTTTTACAATCATTTTGCTGAAGGAAAACTGGTAAAGTGGAAAGATTTGAAAATTTACTGAAGTATATTTCACTTTAAACAGTGATTTTCTTACAACCAAGCAATCAGTGATATATGAGATTTACAAGAGAAGAGTTCTGACTCTAAAAGAAAGAGAAATTGCGACTTTGGAAATAAAAAACACTAACCCTAAACCTACCTACTAACACTAACACTAAACCTACCTACTAACCCTGACTACATGCCGTATTGACACTAAAGGGGGGTCATGTTGGCAATATTTTCGTTTTTGAGAAAATAAAATGAAAACATAAAATAAAAAAACACAATAAGAGCTTTTAGGTCTTTTTGGTAAAAAAGTTGGATTGTTTGAAAAGAATTTAGAGCAGACGACAGATTCTGTAGAAGCCCTGATTATAATACGGAAATGGTTGTCACTACCTCCGGTATGATGGCGGAAAGTAAGTGCTGACCATAGCATTAGGGTTACATTGTAAATAGAACCTCCCCTCGTTAAAACTGGGGAAAAAACAACAACAAAACAAAAACATTTTTTTCTAAAAACTACCAAATTTCCGGATGGTTGTAGAGGGTCTAATGGATTGAAAGCACCTGAAATTGAAAGAAAACAAATATTTTCTTCTCGGAGAATTCGAAACACCCGACACGCAGTGTTGCCAAGTTAGTGCGTTTCTTGTTTTGGCATTGCAAAAAGCGCTAAATTAGCGTCTTTTTGGCCATTTTTGGCAATTTAAAAAGATTTAGCGCGAAAATATATTTTGAGTTGGCAACACTGCCGACACGTAAATCTTAACCAAACTTGCTTTCCCTTTCTTATAATCAAAATTTATTCAAAAGCCTTCAAAAATGTTTTTGTAAGTTGTTTAGAAGGTCAACATAAAAAAGGTCATTTATCAAAATGAAATAAACAAAACAGTTTGATGTGATTATTAGAAAACACTAACAGAAGATGAATCTAATGAAAACATCTTAAAATCATCGACAGTTTTCAAAAAGGAATCGCCTAATTCCAGATCAATTATTAAATACTGAAAGATTAATCGTTATTGTTTATGAGAATCGCCATTTCTTTGTTTACAAATAAATTACTAATTGACAAAAAAGAGTGTCACTCTCTTTCTTTCTGCGAATAAAAAGAGACAACGTTATACTTACTTCTTTCTGTTTTCTTTCGTCTGATTTGTCTTTCCTGAAACAATGCAACATTAGAGAAAAGAGAGAAACTACAAAATTTTAAATAAACTAAAAATTTCTGGGTTAAATTTTCGTTTAAAAAAGCTATCGTTAGCGATCCAAAAATGACTTCTAAAGAGCGAACGACAAGGGAGATAATTAAGGGAAAATTATTTAAAATTACGATCTGCTCAATTGAGCATAACATTTTTATTGAATATTGAAAGATTAATCGTTATTATTCATGAGAATCGTCATTTCTTTATTTAATTTACAAAAAGACTAGACATCCAGGAGTTAATCCATATTTATTCAAAAACATCTAGAAATATCTAGAATCTAAAAAAGTTTAGCGTCCCAAATTAAATATCTAAAAACATCTAGAATCTCGGGAAGTTTTAGTGTCCCAAATACTGTGACACAAATAATGATTTTAATAATACAATGTTTACTCACCTTAGTTGAGGCCATTTTGGAATTTAAATTTACGAAAGGGCACGAACAATACAATCTTTACTCATGGTTGCCACCTTGAATGTGGAAAAATAAGGGACACCTTGACTGTGACCCCATGCCCCCCCCCCCCCCAAAAAAAAAATTTGGAGTTTCAGACACTTTATTTCCTGCATTCTGGTGAATTTTTATGCATCAATTTCAAAGTCGTCTGCTACTCTCAACATGAATGTAAAGGAAATAAAGAGTAAGTAAAACACAGTTGAATCAATTATTTTAAGGATTAAAACATCAGGTCATAGACAAGGGCAAAATTTATCGTCTCTCAAAATATATTATTTGGTATATTTGATAAACTTGGAAACAGCAAAAGACCTGGTAGATCACTATATTGGATGACTGAACAATATATTTATTTGTGAAAATAAATTTTATTTTTTAAGTTGTCAAACTGATCAGAACAACTCTATTCTATCTCTATCCAACCAACCCCAAACACCTTCTCTACAGTTTCTTTCATGTATATTTTTTGTTGCTGCCTGAAGCAATGCTTTGTCCTTCAAAATCACTGTGTGGAACTCGGCACAGGACAGGTCAAAGAGACAAGTAGCCCACTCTTCATGAGCTCCACAGAGCACCAATTCCGGATCTCACTCCACTTACTGTTCATCCTGGAGAAGATTCTCTCCACAAATTCTGTTGAAGTTGGTATGCTCAGAATGTAACAGATAATGGAGAGCATATTTGGCAGATAAGCTACCTGAAATACAGCTATCGACTTGGCTACCACATCTTTGTTGCTCCCCTCTAGGAGCTTCTCCACAACGATGTTCATTGTGGTTCACTCATCATATATGTCACCCATATTCACTCTGGCTATGAGGTGAAGCTTCTCACAAATCTTCTCCAGGTCATTGAAGGTGAATTTGCCATGGAGAGAGAGGGGCGGGAGACAGTGAAGCCAATTGCTTTCAGAGAAGTTAAACCATTTCTTGATGTATCTGAGGGCAGTGTCAATGAACACAGTGAACTCCTCCATTGCCTTGCCTGATGCAGGAGAACTGGAGAGACGTTGCAGCTTTGTACTTGAGAGGTAACTGTAGAACTGGTCATCTCGCCCCTGTTTCAGTTTGGTACTGAAGGAATGCATGATGAGATACAGCTCTACACATGTTGTAGCATTGGCCTCAAGCTTCTTGATGACCTTTTCAAAGAGGGAGAGAATGTTGTCACAGAAGAGGAGACAAACCTCCACAACATCGTCATCATCCTCCTGTACCCCAGAATCACTGGTGTACTTCAACAAGGTCCTGATTTGTTTGGGGCACTCATCTCCAAGGCTCATGAAGTATGACTTCAATGCTGACACATTTTGGATATAAGAATTTCAAAAGAGTTGTCAACACTGAACAGTACACACATTAGCCAACCAACAACAATTTACTGTATCCGCTTCTGGGGTATCATGAACTGAACAATTCTATTCTGTCACCTTTGCCTATGGGTAGTTCCCTGCTGAATGTTGCCTCAGGTTGACTTTCATACTCAGTAAATAGATACTCCTGCCCTGTGTTATGTAAATAGCTTTATTAACAAGTTGCATTTTCTTTAAATATTGACCTTTCATTGATACTCTTCTTTAGCAGGCCTTTTATATTTTACTGCAATGATTACACAGGTTTGTCCAGTGGGGACTTGGATAGAGGTTCCTGAGAAAGGGCGTTTTGTATAAATACATGTATGTGTATATATTTATATTATTTTTATGATTATGTTTGCCATTTTGGCCATTTGACAAATCTGGCAATGTTGAAACGCATTTGGCCATATTTATATTTCCTTTCCAAACTGAAATGAAACCATATCTAAAACTGCATGTCTACTTTATTATTGTTATTAGTATTATTATTATCATCATTATTTTTTGTACATGCCTGGGAGTCGATGAGAAATCACAGATTGCATGAAGGGGTCGATAGTCTATAAAATTTGAGGACTCCTGCTTTACAACTTTGAAATAGTTGACTTTGTTGCAGTAATATTTTTAGTAAATTCATATTTCTGGTGTGTACCGCAGGATTGAAATGTTTTATAAATAATTTTTGCCCTTGAGCAGGGGTTAGCAAAGCTCATCTCACAGTTTTGACCTTGTGCCAGACTAAAATTATTTTAGTAAATATCTATTTGGGATTGCATTGTGGCTTTCCCACCAGCATCTGTTGCCAATATTCAAGCCCAGTTAAAAGCCAGCATTTCAAATGCTGATTTTTTTCCCTACAATTTAGCCTTGTGCAATATCAAGCCTAGCTTTGTAAATATCCTCAAGGATATGAGCCTGAGAGGAATCCGTTCAACATATAATTCTTATGAAAATTAAAACTGTTCTCAGTTCATTATAATTGTGAAAATATTGATGAATTTCATTTATGCATTGATAAACAGAAATGACAGATTGAAATCTTAGTATTTTAGTGGAATTAGTTTAACAAATGGAAAAGTATTATATACTGTGTAACAACTCACTTTCATTTTCTAGAATTAATATGCATCTGCAGGCGATAGAAGCGAATAGAAGTAGATTGAATATCAGAAAATTCTTTTTTAGCAATAGATTATTGGAATATGTAATGCTAAACAGATGTAAAGGATTTTAAGAAGAATTATGTTTATTACACCACCGCAAAGGGCCCTAGATATTATGTAAATATGAATGTTATTATGTGTGCTTGTATATATAAACTGTATACTTTTTTCACACTAAAATATGTTAAAAAATGTTCACATAAATCCTTTTTTTTCATTAATCACGTACAGACACATACGATCGTATTAAAAATCTTTTTTTTCTTCATAAATCTTATATACAATATATATTGTAAATACTAAATCTTAGCATAAATAAATACCACATGTACAATAGATGCCTTTTTTTCATAATTTCTAAACATTAACATACCCCCATCACATTAATTTTGGGGGGGATAAAAAGTTAACCAGTGTTTTTGTTAGTAATAAAGTATGAAAAAAAAAGGGCTGTTCAGTGACCAATCAACATTCGGGAAGATGAACCAGACCCATATATTGCAGTGAATTTGAAAGTATAATGACTTTGCTGAGAACAGTCTTCATTGTCTTTGCTCAAACAATCAAATTTGATTGTATCATTTCAGCTCCTTAAACCTAAGATTACAACTTTACAAAATGTAAATTCTTCTTATAGGCAAATACATGATTTAATTGATAAGTTGACAGCACTACTTGAATCATTAAATTGGTATTTTATAGTAACTTCCGTTTGACTGTCAAGTAGCCAATATCATTAATAAAGATTTCTTGGCAAGAATCACTTGAAATAAAAAATACAAACAAGAATGCTAAACAAAATTTTATTGAAAGTTGAAATGTAAATTTGCAGTTAAAAAACTGGAAATTTTAAAAAGGGAAATCAATTTTGGTGCAAAGAAAGAAATATGCATTTTGCAGTCAAATTATATGTGATAAGCATCTATAATCTCAGGTGTCTGATTTTTCAACAGTTTAATACAGCAATACCTTGAACAGTGCAGTTAATTTCTTCCAGAATTTATTATAATTTAATGTGATTTTTATTCAGGCTATAGTTAGTTACATTTGTCTGTACAGCAATAGCTTAACCACTGTACTATATCAAATCAGGCACCAATGAAAACTGCACTATTCAGGGTATATCTGCATCTCTGTTCAAATGTTAAAGTTTGCATACTAACTTATTTTCAATGACAATATAAGTATTACAGAAGTATGCATAAAAGAAAAGGTAATTGCGATATAGGATTTTATACCATTCCAAATTCTTTTCCTTTCTTTTTCATTTGAGCAAAATGTTCCCACTTTTGCCTTTACTACTGATGTATTAAAACTCTTCCATGACATGTTGTCTCCTGGGACAAAGCATGGAATAATATGAAATTTAAAGCCTGAATACCACAGTTGAAATTTACAACATATCTTTTTCATTGAATAAAATAAATGAATGGAACTGTTGGTATTGTACTTGATCAGTGCATCTCCTTTCAGTGCTTCATTTAAAACTGTATCTTGCAGTGAATTTTGCCATGTTTCAGGAAGAGTAAAAACCAGTCTCTGCTTTCTGAAAATATTTACTGCCTCACTTGTTTCCTATATGCTATTGAGGGCTGTTTTTCTCATATGTCTTATATGCCATCTTAAAAGTTTAACTTTAAGAATTAGAGCACTTCTCATCACAATGTGACAAAATGTATGTGTGTAGAAGATTATTTCCTGCTGTCCAGCTGTAATTATGATAGAGCTGGTTTGGACTTTCATAGAATGTTGGCAAGATTGTTTCTTTTTTCTAATCCAGCAATCTTATTTGATCATTCTTCTTTCAGAAGGAGTAATAGTCAAAGAAAAAAAATGGCATCTAGCATGTCTGAGGCACAAAAAAACTGGACGGACCATTGAAATAAAAAAAATATCAATATTGATTGTGGGATCAGCAGAATTGGTTTAGAGAACACAGGTAATACTGGAGGAAGTAATTGTAGGTTAATTCAATGAAAACATAACTACACCAAAACTTCATATTTCTTTTTACAAAAGAAATCATTAGGTCAAATATTCAATAAAAATAATAGAAAAAAAGCTTTTTCTGCAAGTAATTTTTGTGCTTTCAATCCATGATACCTTATTTACATCCGGAAATTTGTCAGTTTTGAGAAAAACAAATTTAATCAGTTTTAATTATTAAATTAAAATTACTTTGTTGACATTTTATAAAATAAATGTCTACTTGTCCAGGGGCTAGCAGGGCCAATTGTGCACCACCCCATCCATGATCCTACATTTAGGGTACAATAAAGTTTCTTAGCATGTCCTCTTTCAGAAAAAAGATGTTCCAAAGAAAAAAGTTGGGAAGAACTACCTCATTTGCATAAAACAAATGGCCGCCAGCACATATAAAAACAGAATTTCATATTTCATCTACCAGTTGACATATCTGAGTACTTTAAAAGGCTGAATCATGGTTTTCAGACATGAGGAATTCAAAAATTAATTTATAGGTATTTCAAGTATACTTTATGAAGGAGATATATACATCGTTAGAAAGACAATTCTATCAGCTGTCTAACAGTGTATGTTCCCAATTTGTATCTGTTGGACTCTATAAGATGCAGCCCAAGACATGAAGTTAAGTATTCAGCATTTTGTGAGAAAATTTCAAGTACACTGTCCAAATCTATGGATTGTTGAATTAATTTTTGATGGCACCATATATATATATATCGTCAGAAAGTGTATATGCCCAATTTGTATCACTTGGGCATAAAAAGTCACAGACCAAAACGTGAAGCTAGGTATTTAGTGTTTTACAGGGAAATTTTAACCTTATAATTCATATTCTATATATATATTCAAAGGCGGATTTCATCAGCTTTCCAGCAGTGTATGTTCACAATTTGTATCTGTTGGGCTTAAAAAGTTACAGCCCAAAAAGTGAAGCAAGATATTCAGCATCTTACAAGAAAGTTTTGCGTACACAGTCCAAAGTCTATGGAGGTATAGACATATATAGATCATTAGAACAGGAATTTCCCTAGCTTTCCAATTTGTATATATTGGGCTTAAAAAGTTACAGCCGAAAACGTGAACTGTGTACTTGGTTTTCGCATAAAATGCTGAATACTTAGCTTCACGTCTTGGGGCTGTAACATTTTAAGCCCAACAGATACAAATTGGAAACATACACTGTTGGGAAGTTGATGAAATACTCTAACGATATATATATACTTCCAACAAAAATTCCACAATTCATAAACTTTGGACAGCGTATTTGAGGTTTTCTCGTAAAATACTCAACACCTAGCTTCACTTTTAGATCTGTAACATTTTAATCCAAACAGGTACAAATTGAGAACGTATACCAGTGGAAAGCTGATATATATATATATCTATAATTTGGCCAATAAAGTATACTTGAAATTTCCATAAGTTAATTTTATGATAAAATAAAATGTATTTTTGAATTCCTCATGTCTGAAATCCATGATTTAGCCTGTTAAAGTACTCAGATATGTCAAGTGTTTTTTTTTGGTGTGTGCTGGCGGCTATTTTGTGGAATATCCTAAGGAACATGGGGATGGGGATGCACGGTAGGCCCTGCTGGCCCCCAACTATACGTGTTTGAATAAAATGCTAAGATGAAGCGAAACTGAGCAAATGCTTTTTTAAAAAAGATACAGAGTACAAGGATTATAAAAACGTATTTCATCTGGATACAGAAGATGACATTCATCCACTATAAAAGAATTTTGTGATTGCATGTGAAATTTTCCCCATCAAAATGCTGAGCAACATACCTCACATGAATATGATCACTCCAAAGAGTGTTTCCGCATATGAGTTTTTAAATTTGAAGTATGTGAAAATGATAAACCGCACACTTCACAGGAATGTGGCTTCTCTCCAGTGTGTGTTCGCATGTGATATCTCAAGCTTGAATTCCCTGAAAATGCTGTACCACACACTTCACAAGAATAAGGTTTCTCTCCAGTGTGTGTCCGCATATGAATTTTTAAAGTATGCTTCCTTGAAAATGCTGAACCACACACCTTACATGAATATGGTTTCTCTCCAGTGTGTGTCCGCATGTGTCTTTTTAAATGTGTTGATCTTGTAAATGCTGAACTACAAACTTTGCATGAATACGGTTTCAACCCAGTGTGTGCTCGCATATGAGTTTTTACAGTTGAGCTACTTCTAAATGATAAACCACAAACTTCACATGAATATGGTTTCTCTCCAGTGTGTGTCCGCATGTGAGAATTTAAAGTTGATTTCTGTGCAAATGATGAGCCACACACTTTACATGAATACGGTTTCGCACCAGTGTGTGTCTGCATATGAATTTTCAAATGTGAACTCTCTGAAAATGATGAACCACACACTTTACATGAATACGGTTTCTCACCAGTGTGTGTCCGCATATGGCTTTTTAAAGTTGAATTCTGTGAAAAAGATAAACCGCACACTTCACATGAATATGGTTTCTCTCCAGTGTGTGTTCGCACATGATTTTTCAAGCTAGAATTCAGTGAAAACGCTGAACCACACACATCACATGAATATGGTTTCTCTTTTGTGTGTGTCCGCATGTGTCTTTTTAAATGTGCTGCTGATGTAAATGCTGAACCACAAACTTCGCATGAATACGGTTTCAACCCAGTGTGTGTTTGCATATGAGTTTTTAAATTTGAGCTCTTTGGAAATGATGAACTACACACTTCACATGAATATGGTTTCTCTCCAGTGTGTGTCCGCATGTGATATTTTAATGTTGAGCTCTTTGGAAATGCTGAACTACACAGTTTACATGAATACGGTTTCTCTCCAGTGTGTGTTTGCATATGAGCTTTTAAATGTGAGTTCTGTGAAAATGATAAACCACACACTTCACATTGATATGGTTTCTCTCCAGTGTGAGTTCGCATGTGAATTTTAAAACTTGCACTCCATGAAAATGCTGAACCACACACATCACATGAATATGGTTTCTCGCCAGTATGTATCCGTATGTGACCTTTTAAATGTGATTTCAGAGTAAATGCTGAACCACACACTTCACATGAATATGGTTTGATCCCAGAGTGAATCTGCATGTGTTTTTTTAAATTTGAGCTATGTGAAAATGATAATTCACACACTTTGCACGAATATGGTTTCTCACCAGTGTGTGTCCGCATGTGAGTTTTTAAACTTGCACGCCATGAAAATGCTGAACCACATACTTCACATGAATACAGTTTGTTCCCAGTGTGTGTCTGCATATGGCTTTTTAAATTTGAGCTCTGTGAAAATGATAAATCACACACTTTGTATGAATACGGTTTCTCTTCAGCGTGAGTCTGCATATGAGTTTTTAAATTTGAATTACGTGATCTCTCTGTAAATGTTGAACTACACAATTCCAGTCCACTTCCTTCACATAAAGGGATCTTTTTCAATGTGTTTTTGCATGTCTATCTTTTTTGTCAACTCCTTTAAATGGTCACATTGACACATGAACATAGCCTTTTTATTGTCTGTGTAAATGAGTTTTTAGTAAAAGCAATTTAAAAAATAAAAATCACATTTCATGAAAATATTTTTTTGAGCAAGGGTTTTTTCAATTAATAAACAGCAATTTCACAAACCTAATTATATTATTTATGTTGATTATGTATTTTTATATTCAACATTGTTTTTCTATACGGCCATCAGAAGTTCATTAGTTTTCACCACAGTTGAAATCTCTGAAAGAAAGAAGAAGAGGTATCATTAAATATCATATGCTCATTCGTTCTTCGCAATTATAAAGATATATTAAATTAGTTTGGTTTTCATTGAATTCCTGCATATCTTATCGATTTTGTTATAAATAATATGGACATAAAATCAGTAAATAAGATAAAGGAAAAATGAATCACATGACTTCATATATGCATAATTGTTATTGTATGAAAATAATGAGTTTCCTTTCAAATGTTACATACTTTTGAAGAGGACAGATTAGCGAAAGAAATCTTTTAGAGTGTGAAAATGAGAATAGGTACAGAATTATATTTTACTTTAAACTGATTTTACTACAATCAAATAATCAGTGATATATGAGATTTACAAGAAAAGAAGGAGTAGGAAAATCTATAATTGCAGAAGAGAGACTGGCTCCAATTGAACTATTTTCTCAAAGTTATCTCATTTCAAATGTTATGTTTTTGTTTATTATTATGCCTCTTTGGGCATCTCCAAATATACACAATATTTACACAAACTTCCAAACAAATGCAAAATTCATAAAAACATATTCAAATGTACATAAATAAAACAACATCTACAATATAACAAAATTCACAGATCAGACGCTCTTGACAGATTTAAAAAATGTCCTTGTAATCTCAAAACTTATCTAAATTATTTTTTAAATTGTTATTGGTTACGGAATGTTGACTGAAATTAAAGTCAGGGCAATGCTAATTCCATCTATTTAAAGAAATCTTGTATTTCTTTGTGTATAACACAATTTTTTTATAATATGAGTACTAGATTTTGAGATGAAAAATAGCTATAAAATTGTAGCCTCTTGTATAACATGGATACTTGATTTGGTACTACAGTTTGGCAGACACACATCTTTTTCTGCTTCAATGTTCCAAATTTGTGCACTGCAGTTATACAATGAATGCCCATTGTTTTTATGTTGTGTATTGTTACAATGGTGATTATTTTAATTTCATCAAATAAAATAAGAAAAAACAACAAATAAAGGTACTTATCTTTGTACAGCTTGTGCACTCAATTTGAAACCATTTTTTTTGAAAATTTAATTCAATTATTTTAGTTTTTTCTAGGGTACTTGTGTTGTAATTGTTCCACAAGAAAGAAAGAAATATTGTGCTCCTCAAAGATTATGGTTAATCCTTTCAACCTGTAGCACCTGCACCTTAAGATACCATTAGGCTCAGATTTTGTTCATTGAAAACTGAAATGGTTTTTATCCAATTCATTTCATTTTTACAGTTGGTTTGTCACATAAGTCAAATGTGTCAACACTGTCATCAAATGGGCTTAATTTTATTAACATATAAATATTTAAGTATAGCACAAGCCCTCTATTTTCACTGAGATTGGGGTATAACATTTCTTGTGTGATACACAAAGAAATACAGTGAATACCAAGGAGCAATGAAAATAAATGTAGAAAATCCAATGAAAATACCAGTTTTAAATTGTTTTTTATTTAAAATCTTTCACTAGTCCTTTTATTCCACCATCCTGTAAACAACATTAACCAAACAAGAAAAAGGTGAATGGAGATAATTTCTGCCCTTAATAAAAACAAAGCATTTCAGCCTTGTCGAAATTACATTCCAGTATTCTGTTTGTTTCATTTCCTTATAATAAGAGATTTTACCATTGAGAATCTGTACAGAAATCAAAACACAGTCAAACGTAGGAGAAATTGTCTTTGGGCAGATATTTAATGAACAAAATGATTTCCATGGGGGTACATAAAATCAGCAGGATATACTTGAAATCCTGTTTCAAGATGATTTTGTAGGTCATAAAAAAGTAATGGGCTCCCTTTTAAAACTTGCATCATATTGAAGAGGATAAATAAGGAAATATGTGAAAAAATATATTTCCCAATTATAGAGGGAATACATTTGAATTTTTTCTAGCCAAAAGCCATTCCTCATAATTGATTGTATTATTTTCACTTTAGGTTTTGCCGGGGTATGGACAAAACTCAACACTTAAAGTGCAAAAGTGGACAAAACCCCTCTAAAACTCCAAAATTTCAGTGACTGGTGACAGTATAATCTTTTTTTACCTACCTATCTCATATTCTAAAAATATATACTTTTAAAGCTTTTTATTTTTTTATTTTCTCTGCTTTAGTTTTCAATGACTATTTCTTTTTGGAGAACTGCGTGTTGTGAAAAAACAAATCTTAAGCAACAATGACAACTTGAGAATCTGGATAGAAATGACAAGAACTACAAAACTGGCAGCATCAGCAGCTGGCAACCCAGTCTGAGGCATAGATGAACTAAGAGGCAGTGGAGCCCCGCATATCAAATTCAGCTTAAGGCCCAATGTCATATGGAGAGTCGCATTGTTTTTTACCTTCATGAGCTAACATAAGAGCTAATGGGTGATATTTGCATCAATTTAAAAAAAAATGAAAAACATGTATATCTGAATTATTTGCAAGGAATGAAAATTTGGAATCACCAGCAAGGTTAACAATGGACAAGACTATTTGCACATAAACCAATAAGTCTGAATGAAAGAGGTCAGATCTGATTCATAGTTAATCATTCAGAGAAATTTAGTAATTTTTCTTTTATTACATGTTCTATTTATTTACCTTTCTTAAGTGACAAATAACTTCTGCAATCAATGACTTCCTCAGGAAATTTAAAACAATGGCTCTTGGATGGATAATGTACATTATTAACATGGGCAGCCAAATGAACCTGGGTTATATATTTGAAAATACTTGCAATATTCTACCAAAAAATAGTAGTTTCCATAAACAACGATGATTCAGGATTGATTTGCAAAAGAAATTATCAGATTCTGAAATTCCTTGAATTCTAATGTTTTTAATGAAGTGAGGGATCTGATACAACTGGACCTCAACAATGTACCTTTCCATCCTTAAAAAAACCCAAAAACATAAAGACTCAACTGACTGGGAGTATGAAAATTTCAGACCCACACGGGCCCCATGTTAAAAATCGATGTTTAAAAAAGAAAAAGAGAATTCATAAAAGAAAAAAATCAGAACCAACGGAAGATAATTCATGTATGCTGTACTTCCGTAAAAATGGTGGAAAATATGCACCCAGTTTAGCATCATTGTTACATTGTAAATAGAACAATCCTCCCTTGCATAAAACCTTAAAAATTTAGTTTCTTCCCAAAACTAACAAATTTCCATATGGTTTGAATGTCTAATGGATTGGAAGAATTTAAAATTGAAAGAAAAAAAAAGATTTTCTTCCACGAGAATGGTAGCATCTACCACAGACTTTTGCCAAAAAGTGAGGTGTCGATAAAAACGTCTTATAATAATTTTGTGTTAATAATTAGAATTAACATTTTAAAATTTCACCCAAAATATACTAATGAGCTAATTTCAATAAAATCTTCGGTACTTATTCAATTTTGAATGAATATTTTATGAAAAAGGTATTTTGTAAAAAAAACTTATGGAAATATTTTATTTTAAGTCAATGATAAAAATGCATAACTTATTTTCAGATAAAATATCTATTTCTTGTTTCTATTTAATTTCATGAAATCTCAATAAAATATCTCTTGGATGTTGAAAATATTGACATTCCTATAAGTCACCGGAGAAATTAAATCAGTTGAAGTTTTATTCAATGCTGAGCATTATTTTTTTTAAAATTGGCCCTGAATCAGAAAATAAGAAATGCAATAAAACAAAAATATCTGCTGGAATTTTTTTCATGGCTATTTAAAAATGTCATTAAATTATTAATGTTTATACTACTTGGATGCTTCTG
>VCCN01006885.1:2155733-2197875 GCA_006491835.1 Architeuthis dux | reverse complement strand
AATAATCTTTGTGTTAATAATTAGAAGAAAGATTATATGAAATTTAGGTAATTGTTTGGAATAGGTTCACCAAAACAATATCAGACACAATTAGCTGCTGCTGTTAAACTATTATGGAAGAAATGAAAGCAGAAAACTCTAAACATTTGAAACAGTATTTTATTAAATTTAACTACAAAGGATATAATTTAGGATTAGTGTTAGGATTGCTTTCATTTGTTCCGTAATAGTTTTTTTGATTTGGTGAACCTATTCCAAGCAATTACTGAAATTTTAAAACTCGACTTCAATTATGGCAGAATTGAGTCAATATTGTAATTATGACTTTAATCCACTCAGAAATCCACTGTGTGTACGCAAAAGTATTTTTCTTTTTACGACTAACTTCATGTAGGCATCTGTGCAGACTTTTGACACCCCATTATAAAACGTAAATTAAAATATTGGTTGTAAATTTTTCCTTGTTTTAGCTAGAAAGAATAAAGTCCAAATATTCGTCCGGAAAAAAGAAAAAAAAATTTCAGAAAAGTCAATATTAAATTTTGAAATGAAAATTTTCAAATTAGCCACCATTTTATTGACCCTTTTGAAACTTTTACATTTAAAAAAAAATACTAAAAATAAAGTATTCTTCCAATGTTTTTTTAAAAATAATAAATACTGGGTTTTATCATTATGGAACAATACTTAACAGAATAATTACGATTTTCTTTGCAAAAACAACATAAATACCTTTTTCACGTTTGGAGGGGGGGGTCACATATCTTTCAACGGCTGTCATTTAAGACGACAGAAGCCGTCAACAAGCAGCGGGTTGACAAGTACCGAAGACAGTAAAAAAGTGCAAAAGTGATAAACACAGGTAATACAGTTGTCTTCTCTTGAACCAGAAAAAAATAAGGATATTAATGAAGGCCTGTAGAAAAATATCACTGCCAAAAACCACAAAAAAATATTTTTTAAATTGTCATGCAGTTTTTGTTTTGATTTTTTTTACATATGATCATATCACAAAATATCAGAGTGATTGCAACAGCAAAACAGTAAAACTAAGAATTTTCAAAAATCATCGATTTAAAGAAAAATATCTCTAATAAAGATTTGAATGCTAAGATTTCTCTTTTTACGGAAAATAGCTATAAATTATATTTTACCAAACGAATAAAAAATATTCCCAATAAGAGCAATATTTGATCTTTTTTGAAAGTTTTTACATTCCTAATTAAGGCATTTTTACAGAAAACGTAATGCATCTTTTTCGAAAAGGTAAACAGAATTTATATTTCCATGGACTTAACTTTTATCATGTGAAAAATTCATGAAATCGAAAAATAATAAATGAACTAAATCATCAAATGACCTAAGTGTGTTAATCACAATGAAAAAAAGATTTTTTGAATAGAAACTTATTTAAAATAAATTTCATCCTTTATATGTAATAAAGGATAACATTTATTAAATTTATAAGTATTGAACATTTTATTAAAATCTAATAAGTAGTTGATTTGTTGTAATTTTTAAAAATCTACGTGTTCTTGCGAGTAAAAAATTGGAAAAATTACCAACGCAAATGACTACTTAGAGTTGTTTTATTTACATTGTCGCAACATTTATGCTATCTATATTCAAAAATATCTCCAGTTCTATAAGGTGTACAAAAATATTTTTATCTCATACTTTGCCTATTTTTCAACTTACTAATGACAATAAGATTTTGACGATAAAATTAAGTTTTATAGGATTTTGACGGTTTTTCTTTCGCAAGCTGTCAATTTCCGGTAAGGTATGTCAACGAAGTCTGCACAGATGAATGGTTATATGTTAGAAAATATCTGCGATATTCTACCGAAAAATAATAGTTTCCATAAACTACGATGATTCATGATTAATTTGCAAAAGAAATGATTAAATTCCATCAATTAATTGATTTTTAATGATCTTTTTATGTGAAATGAAACGAGGGGTCTGAAAACTTGACCAATTCGTACTTTAAATTTTCCTTTGAAAACAGAAAAAATTAATGAAGTCTGACGGGGCCAGAAGATGGTAGCGATTTTCTGGCTTTAAAGCTGGCTAGATTTTATTTTTCCAAATAACTGTATAGCTAAAAAAGTCATATATAGCCTAAATTTCGGTTGGCTATAAAAATGGCTACTTCCAGTAGACTCGATAAAAAAAAAAAAAAATTATTAAAAGAATTAAAATTCAAACATTTTAGAATGAGATAGCTCATGTAAGCCGTACCTCCGAAGTAAACCATCACTATCTGGAAAAAATAAAGCCAAAGTTAACCGGAAATAGCCATTTTATAGTCAACCGAAAATTGGGCTCGTCAAACCAAGGAATACCTACGCTCCAAAAATACAAAAACAACACACACATGCTCTAAAAAGTATAATTATACAATGTATTGATCATATATTAACACAATAATGAAAATAAAACACATTAATTTGTTTTTTACCTTCATTGAAATGAAATCTAGACAATTTTAGCCATTTTAAAAAGTCAGTCATTGAAAAATCTAGCTATGTTTAACCATTTAAAATCAAAATTAAAATGTAGGGAAGGTGCGGTACAGATTGTAAATTTTCACACCCAATGTTAAAAGGGGTGCACAAATAAAAGAATTCGTGAAAGAAAAACAAAAGTGAATAAATTAATTATATTGTTATTGCTTTTTTTATCTAAAAATTGATCTGGAATTAGGCGATTCCTTGGTACAATGTAGGGACGATGGTCCCGATTGTATATAGTTTCACACCCTCGCATACTCGATGTTAAAAACGGCGCACAAATCAAAACAATTTAATTTGTTTGAAGCAATAACAATATAATTTATTCACTTTTGTTTTTCTTTCACGAATTCTCTTATTTCTTTTATTGACGAGCCCAATTTTCGGTTGGCTATATATTTTGTATCTGCCAAAATTCGTATTTATTTGTAAATAAAGAAAATAAGAGAACGTTATACTTACTTCTTTCTCTTTTCTTTCCTCTGATTTCTCTTCCTTGTGGAAATGCAACATTAAAGAAAAGGCAGAAACTACAAAATTTTAAATAAAGCAAGAATTTCTGGTTTAAATTGTCTTTAAAAATAAATGCTATTGTTTGCGATCAACGGATAATGACAACTAAAGAGTGAACGTCAAGGGAGATAATTAATGAAGACAATGAACGCTCTTGGCTTTTTATTTCAATTATTTAATGAAATCCTTGCATCTAGTATTTTTCATTTTCCCCATTCAAATACGATACATGCATACTTTTTTAAAACTGAAAATTTACAAATTCAGAAATGAAATTCGCATTTCTGGTGTGTACTGCAGGATTGCAATGTTTTATAAATAATTTTTGCATTTGGCCATCTTTGGCATGTTTTTGGCCAGAAATGTTTCCAGCTATCTGGCAATTCTGCTAGTCATCCAGTAGGCAGTATGCACTGCCCTTGAGCAGGGGTTAGCAAGCACCCTTCACAGTTTTGACTTTGTGCCAGACAAATATTATTTTAGTAAATACCTATTTGGGATTGCATTGTGGCTTTCCCACCAGCTTCTGTTGTCAGTGTTCAATCCCAGTTAAAAGCCAGGATTTCAAATGCTGATTTTTGAGGCAGGTATGCAATTTACACTTGAAATTTTGTAGGAACACAATCTTACAGCCCACTATTCCTACAATTTAGCCTTGTGCCATATCAAGCCCAGCTTTGTAAATATTCTCAAGGATATAAGCCTGAGAGGAATCCGTTCAACATATAATTCTTATAAAAATTGATAACCCAATATATTTTCCATATGAAAATTTAAACTGTTCTCAATTCATTATAATTGTGAAAATATTGTTGAATTCCATTTATGCATTGATAAACAGACGTCACAGATTGAAATCTAAATATTTTAGTGGAATTAGTTTAAAAAATGGAAAAGTGTGTATATATATATATATATATAAATAAATGGTTGATATACTTGTATGTAATAGATACAGTTGAAGTCAGAAGTTTACCTTAGCCAAATACATTTAAACTCAGTTTTTCACAATTCCTGACATTTAATGCTAGTAAAGATTCCTTGTCTTAGGTCATTTAGGATCACTACTTTATTTTAAGAATGTGAAATGTCAGAATAATAGTAGAAAGAATGATTTATTTCAGCTTTTATTTCTTCCAACACATTCCCAGTGGGTCTGAAGTTTACATACACTTAGTATTTGGTAGCATTGCCTTTAAATTATTTAGCTTGGGTCAAACATTTCGGGTAGCCTTCCACAATCTTCTCACAATCAGCTGCTGGAATTTTGGCCCATTCCTCCCAAAAGGACTGGTCTGAGTCAGATTTGTAGGCCTCCTTATTCGCCCATGCCTTTTCAGGTTTGCCCACATATTTTCTATTGGATTGAGATCAGGACTTTGTGATGACTGTATTGTTTATTTATATGTATGTTATGTTCAATCAATAAACATGCCGAAGCAAGCTCCCAGCAGCCCGCATTCTGTTTCCAGTCCCAGAAAGCACGGACCGGAAGTAGGAACGGCGAAGGCGGCAGTTCTACACAGGCAATAGCCCTGATCAACACATCTCTTTCATTCCATCTTCTTTTCTTAACATGCTTAAACATGGTTACGAATCAAATGCATTATAATCTCACACAACTACAACAGAAAGAACAACAAAGTGAACAAAAGCACTAAACACAACAAGAACATTACATATGCCGATGAGGTAAAAGATCGAAAAAACAAAACACGCCATAACTCTGGCCACAAGGGGGAAAAACCCAAAGAAATCAGCCGACCCACGTGCAAAAAAAAATTGAGAGAAAACCATGAATATACAGCAAAGGATTCAAGAGAAAATTCATGGAAAGCAAATAACTTGCAGCAAAACAAAATAAAACTTTAAAATGTTTTTTTATTCAAGTTTTATACGCTTAACCATACTACATAGTACAATATTTTTTTTAAAAGTATTTTGGTGGAGTTGTTGATTTCAAAAATGGATCCATTTGCACTGAAATTTTGTTACAGGTATGGGTCATTCCATATCAAATCGCCCAGGGCTCCCAGATTCCCCTGGAAAAAAAAACACAGGTGCTCCTATACCAAACTTATGGAGAAATCACAAATATTAGATCTGGATCTATGATAGTTTTGAAATTAAAAATCAATTAAATCAATTTCAAGCATTTTGCCGAATGTGCCTTTTCGTCTAACATCCATAGCTCCCTTGATATGACATGTACAGCTTTGAAACTCTGTGACTAGGTCTAACTTTGGTCTGTAGAATTTAATCAGATCAGGTGTATCGTATGTACTTTCCCGCCTACAAGGCTATGAAAATGGCCGAAAATTAAAGACATAACCAGATGACACCTACTTTAAGAGCTTCTCACTCAAACAGTGTGCTAGATAAAGCACTTATAGTTCTTCTCACTGTCATTTATAATATATTAAGTGATATGTATGCAGTAACAATATTTATTACTGTTATAAGAGTGTTAGAATGATTGTTTGAAATTTACTCGATTTTTGAATGCCCTTAAAACTGCCTATTCTCATGTCCTCATTTGACCATGTGGGCAGTTAACCAACATTTTCATATATCTGAAGATGATCTGACAAAAATTGGGTGTTATGATTTTTTTAATGTAAAAGGAGGCTGCTGAAAAGTTCTCGGCTTGAGAAATGATGTCAGTTCTTGTCCTGATTCACTTCCCAAAATCTGAGCGTCATTTTGTTGCTCTTTTTACAAATTGGTGCAAGTATTGAAGAAAGGTATACAAGTCAAAATACTATGTCTTCAGTATGTTTGCATATGAAGTTTAAAGTTGAACACTATGAAAATATTAAAATATACCACATAAAATGTGAATCCTCACATTTTCATGAATACGTTTTATTTTCTCCAGTGTGTGTTCATTTGGGTATTGTTCAATTTTAATTCCATTTATATGAATATGGCATCATTCCAGTGTGTATGTATGTGTCCTTTTAAATCTGAATTAGTAGAAAATGCCACTTAACATGTTTCATATGGTTTCTCTCCAGTGTCTTCGCACAAGAATTATTAAATTGGATCACTGTGAAAATGCTGACCCACTCACTTTACATCAACCCTGAACTCAAGAAAGTGCTGAACCACACACATCACATGAATATGAAGTGTATTTCTATAAGACCTTTTAAATTTGGAGTCCATGAAAATGCCCATTTACACAGCTTCTGTTGTGTTTGCATGCAAGATTTTACATGACAACTCTGTGAAAATGTTGATGTATGCACTTCACATGAATAAAGTTTTCCTCCAGCGTATGTTATCACATCTTTTTAAACTAGAACAATATGAAAACGCTAATGCACACATTTTACATGAATAAGGTTTCTTTCCAGTGAGTGTGTGTGAGTTTTTAACATGACATGGTTGTAAATGCCAAATCATATATTTTAAATCAATATGGTTTTCTCTTGGATGTGCTCAGTAGTGTATTTCCAAAATTAAGCAACACGAAAATGCTTATCCTCACATATCACTTGTAAACCGCTTCTCTTCATTGTGAGCTCATATGACTTTTTAACCCGGAACTCTGTAAATGCTGATTTTCTCCATTGTGTTTTCTGCAGTGTATGTTTAAATCTGCGCTTCGTGAAAATGCTGATCCACACACTTCACAGGAATATGGTTTCTCTCCAATGTGTGTTTTGATGTGCCTTTTCAAATTTGACATCTGAGAAAATGCTGAACCACACATTTCACATGAATATGGTTTTTCACCAGTGTGGACTTTCATGTGACTTTTTAACTCTGAATTAGATGAAAATGCTGAACCACACACTTCACATGAATATGGTTTCTCCCCAGTGTGTGTTTTCATGTGCCTTTTCAAATTTACCAACTGAGAAAATGCTGAACCACACACTTCACATGAATATGGTTTTTCACCAGTGTGGACTTTCATGTGACTTTTTAACTCTGAACTAGATGAAAATGCTGATCCACACACTTCACATGAATATGGTTTCTCCCCAGTGTGTGTTTTCATGTGCCTTTTCAAATTTGACACCTGAGAAAATGCTGAACCACACACTTCACATGAATATGGTTTTTCCCCAGTGTGGACTTTCATGTGATTTTTTAACTGTGAATTAGTTGAAAATGCTGATCCACACACTTTACATGGAAATCGTTTTTCTCCTGTGTGTTTTACATAGTGCATCTTTAAAGTTGAGCTTCGTGAAAATGCAGATCCACACACATCACATGAATATGGCTTTTCTCCAGTGTGAGTTAGCATATGATATTTTAAAATTGATTTTAATGAAAAGGCTAAACCACACACTTCACATGAATATGGTTTCTCTCCAGTGTGTGTTTTCATGTGTCTTTTTAAATTTGAACGAATTGTAAATGCTGAACCACACACTTCACATGAATATTGTTTTTCACCAATGTGGGATTTCATGTGACTTTTTAACCCTGATTTAAATGAAAATGCTGATCCACACACTTTACATGGATATGCCTTTTCTCTAGTGTGTTTTTTCATGTGTGTTATCAAATTTGAACTCTGTGAAAAGGCTGATCCACACAATTCACATGAATATGGTTTCTCCCCAGTGTGTGTTTTCATGTGCCTTTTCAAATTTGACATCTGAGAAAATACTGAACCACGCACTTCACATGAATATTGTTTTCCACCAGTGTGGACTTTCATGTGACTTTTTAACTCTGAACTAGTTGAAAATGCTGATCCACACACTTTACATGGATATCGTTTTTCTCCTGTGTGTTTTACATAGTGCGTCTTTAAAGTTGAGCCTCGTGAAAATGCAGATCTACACACATCACATGAATATGGCTTTTCTCCAGTATTTTCCACCACAGTTAAAATCTGTAAAAGAAGAAGAGGTATTATTAAAGACCATATGTTCATGCATCATTTGTTTTATTTTGGTTGAATTGTAAATATTTGAAGATTTTCATGAATGAATCCAATTGGAGTGAAAATTTATCACAAATGAACATTTGGGGTTGTTTGACAATTACAATTCTCGGCTACCAACAGACTTCACAAAAGATAATTAGCAGTTACTACTGTGACCATCAAAGACATTTGCAGAAAGCAAAGTCACTCACTCATGAATTACCATCAAACACAATTTTAGTCAGCTTTAATTGTAATCATTTCAAGCATGGACATTGAAATTGGACAAAACTATTTCCATTGTCATACAAAGGCAAACCACATTGAATTTGAAATATAATAATCTTTGCAGGATGAGGAATTTTTTCAAGTAATAAGCTATGTTTACATTTTAAGATGAATTTTCGTTTTAGTAATAATTTTTCATTCTTTCTAACAGATGTGAAAAAATGAGTAATATAAACTTCAATATTAAATTATGAATCTTTCAGAAAAAGGCTATGGTTGTATTATTGGGAAAAAAGTACTTGTCAGAATTATGGAAATTTAAGATCAGCCAATAAGATCCAGTTGTGAAGTCGGAGTTGGAAGCCATTATTGGATTGTCGGAGTTGGTTAAAAATGTACCGAATCCAACTAAATCTAAATTGTTATATAATGCATTAAATTTTCTAATTTCAGAAACTAATTCAATGAATCTATTTTTCTTTTCAGGATATATTTCAATTTACATTGAAGACTGATTTCAAATTCTTTGCAAATTTCAAAACATTACATATTCATGGACTTTGTACTTATTTATGGTGGGAGGTTCTATTTACAATGTAACTATAATGTTACTATTATGTTTTGGAAGTGGACCTTCCAATTTAAAAAGTGCCTACATTTAGGCTTTACGTATCATAAGTTTTTTGTTTACAAAGTAACATAACCTCTTCCAAGATGAGCATGGTAAGTACAATTGTTTTTACTTGATATTTTATAGAATGGTACATAACATTAATCATTTGTGTGAAGAGGTAAGCTCGAAAATAGAAAAAGGGGCAACTGAACTGGTTTTGGATTTACTGAACGATGTTCATTAAATGCATCGAACTACCAAACTTGCATCATCAGGTATAATGAACTTTCGGCTTTAACAAACACCACCTCCCCCCAATTAGTTCATTATAGGAAGGGTTTACTGTAAGTAATGATTTTCTTACACAGGGGAGATGGTCCCAATTGTAAAGTTTCACATCATTGCACACTACATGTTAAAAACAGCCAACAAATAAAAACAAATTTAACAATTTAATTCATTCAGAGCAATAAATATTAATAATTTAAGTATTCTCTTATTTCTTTATATTTATGCACCGTTTTTTAACATCGAATGTGCGAGTGTGTGAAACTTTACAATTCCCTACATTGTGCCCACATAAGTACTAAATGGTAAAAAATATGATATACCATTGATGCGATGCAAAAATAATACATTCAGGGTAACTAGGCAGCAGCAGAAAACCAGTATCAGCTGCTAAACAACATGACGTTTGTTTCAGATTTTGGAGCATTTCGGAATTTCAATTCAATTTGCGATGTTAGTTCATGCTAAATTGGTCCCTTAGTTTGTGCCTGGCATTCACGCTTGTGTTTTCAGACATTTTTAGTGATCACTGCCAAACAAAAGATGAGAGAAGTAAATTATTCAATAATCACCCCTTTTCCCAATTTTTTAATTGATCACCACCAACACAAAAAGATGTTGGAGATGTGACGGTTTCTATTGAAGGACTAACCAGACCTATGCTATCATTAAGGTTTTGGGGGTGGGGGGACACAGGGCTGCCCAAGGTTGTTAGTTTCATCATTACTGAAGTGAAATGTGGTAAGAATTGTCACATGCTGCATAAAAAAACAATGAAATATACCTTTTTTTCAACAGTAGGTGTTGGTATAATCAGTGATTGACAGGCCATGTCAACAATACCAGATGACATGTATGGGGCTTTAAGCATTTTTGAAAGATGGAAAAAAAAACGGGGTTGCGTCAGTTTCTTTAATGACTGGAAGTGTTGGGGAAAAATTGCTCTGAGTCATTTTGAACTTTTTTTATAGATTGTAGAAGTCCTGGAAGTAACCGGAAATCCAGAAACCAATCACTGCGCATGACTGGAGGGTAATTCAAAATGTTCTGTATATAAACCCCAGCCAGAGTGGTGAGTTGTTGAAGTAAGTCAAAATCAAATTTCGATCAATACGCACCCCCCCACCCACCAGAGACTGGAATTAGTGTTACCATGGAGGATGATCTTCAAGAAACCAAGAAAGCACTTACAGAAAATAAAAATTCTGAAGAAATACCTCAAGTTGTTAAGGTGAAAAAAACTAGAAGAAAAGCAGTAAAGAAGTTCAAAACAGTTCCAAACACAAAGACATGAACATTTTTGAGGCTAGTGTTTACTGTTTTACTGACTATTTGTACAGCCATGGTGATTGGTCCAGACCCAAGATATGACAATGGGTGGAAAGTCTTTAAGTCTGATTTTAATAAAATCTATAAAAAAGAAGGAATTGTTTAAGCGTGTAGAGTCCTGGGCATGACTATAAACTGCAACCCCATTAAACACACGGAAAAGCTGGGTAGGACACTGTAAACTGCTTATAGATCATCTGTTACAAGTAAAGCTGCTCAATGATCATCTTTACCTGGTCCTAAGCAGGACCTTAAAACCGCTCACTGATTGTTGGAGCTTAGCTTCAAAGAGGTGACAAGTTTCTTGGGGATACGGTCCTTGCAAAAAACTGTGCCACACTTTACATAATCCTAAGCAGGACTCTAAACTGCTCACTAATCATCTCTGCAGGGTCCAAAGTGGACTTTAATTCTGCTCAGAGATGGTCCCTGTGACAGCTTCTTAATTTGTAAGGATCCTCCTTGACAAGAGTCAGTCCCTTTTTCCCTTGTCCCTCAAAAATTGCTAAAGAAAGTTAGACCAATTTTTTTCTTCTCTTCCTTTTTTTGATTAATGGGAATGTGTGAAAGCGGTCGAGGCGAAAGGGAATTAACCGGAAGTCCAGAAACCAATCACTGTACATGACTGGAGGGTAATTCAAAATGTTCTGTATATAAACCGCAGCCAGAGAGAGATGAGTTGTTGAAGATCGTTGAAGTTTGTTGAAGTCAAACTACTGAGAATTTCAATCATTAGCGTTTGAACAAGCATTCATTATGCACCCACCCTCCCACCGGAGAATAAGTTACCCGTTGTTCGTTAAAATGTCATCGATCTTTGACAGGAAGTGAAAGAATAAGAAAAGATTAAAAAATTCCTAAATAATGCTTTGGTACCGATTCTCTGGGGCTGCTTTTTCAAAAATGCAAACATAATTTATTTTGCCTTAGACCTATTTTATATATGTACAAAAATTATTATCTCTGGAGACAGGCGTTAGCATTACCATACCCCTGTCACCAAGATTAATTGACAGAAACTAAAAGGTGTAAGTCACGAGAAGAACAGGAATTCTTTTGTAAACAAACAGTCCGACATCAATAGACAAGGTAAGTCCTGACTTTTCGTCCTGACCGCTTCCAAAAGTTAAACTGTGTTCTCTGGATTTTGAATTTCTTTCCCCTTCCCCCCCCCCTTTCGGAAATAATTACTCAGAAACAAAAATATTTCCGAAAATAAGTACCGAAAATTTAATCAAAATCCAATGAATATTCGATTTTTTGTAAAATTTTAAAATCTATGTGTTTTGCCCGTGAGAGCTTTGTCGGGAGATTTTCCAAATCCAAATCATTATATGTCATCTTTGTCATCCAGGAATTAATCCAGGTTTTCAAAAACATCTAGAATCTAGATTGGGGGGGGGGTGTAGTTTAACATACCAACTTATTGCATTTGTGTCCCTAATTTTTATGTGTTATGTGGAAAGATAAGTATTTCTGCGCACTTTGGACACCCCATTTTAAAACGTAAATTAAAATTTAAAAACTCTTGTTTGTAAGTATTTTCTTGTTTTTGTTAGAAAGAATAAAGTCCAAATATGTGTCCGGAAAAAAGAAAAAAAAACTTCAACGGAGAATTGTGCTCTTAAAAGTCAATTTAAAGTTTTAAACTATAATTTCGGCTATTTTGTTGACCTTTTTGGAAATTTTAAAAAATTCGAAGTCTGTAATTTAAAATTTTTTTTAAAAATCAAGAATTCTTCCGATGTTTTTTAAAAAATTAGATATACTTAGTTTCATCATTACTGAACAATCCTTAACCGAATAATTACTATTTTCCATTCAAAAACTACATAAAGACCTCTTTTTGTAGTTAAAAAAGAGGGTCAAATATTTCTCTTTTTACGGAAAATAGCGATAAATCATATTTTACCAAATAAATGAAAAATATTGGTAATTAGAGCAGTATTTTTTTTTTTTCGCAGTTTTCAAAAAAAATTTTTACGGAAATAAATAAATTAGCTTTTTCAAAAACAGAAGCAGAATTTATATGTTCATGGTTTTGACTTAATAATGTAAAAAGATCGGACTGATCGATTGAAAATAAATCAATGAAAATTTAAGGTAGTGTTTTTTAATCACAATGAAAAAATATTTTTTTCCCGAAATTTGGAATACAAACTGATTTTTAAAAAAACTCATCCTTTATTCGATGAGTATTGAAAATTTGATTAAAATCCGATCAGTAGTTGATGAGAAATGTTTTGCTTGTCAAAAAGGGGAGAAGATTTACTCGTAATCATTTACGTTTACTTTTACATGGAGATTTACACTATTTTTAGGTATTTCTGCGGAGAATACGGAAAATTGACACCGTGATACAAATAAACGTCACAATCATATAAAACCTAAAAAATGTTAGTGTCATTATTAAGTTGAAAGATTGGCGAAATATACGAGATAAAAATTATTTGTGTACACCTTATAAAACGGGAGATATCATTGAATCAAAATAGTGTAAATCTGCGCGAAAAAGTAAACAAAAAGTTTTCCGTACTAATTAGTAGTAAATTTTCTCCCCTTTCAACGATCAAAAAACACCTAGATTTTAATAATTTATTATTCAGCAACTACCGATTCGATTTTAATCAAATTTTCAATACTTATCGAATAAAGGATGAATCTTTTTAAAAAATCAGTTTTTATTTAAAATTTCGGAAAACAAATATTTTTTCATTGTGATTAAAAAACACTCATCTTGAAAATTTGATTTATTTTCACATGATCTGTCCGATATTTTTACATTACTAAGTCAAGCCCATGAACATATAAATTCAGCTTCTGTTTTTGAAAAAGCTAAATGGCAGTTTCCGTAAAAAAATGTTAATTTAAATTATTTAAAAATGCGGAAAAAAATTTAAAAAATACTGCTCTAATTGCATTTTTCATTCATTTGATAAAATATGATTTATCGCTATTGTCCATGAAAAGAGAAATAATCTTAGCATTAGAATCTTTTTTATAGAGAATTCTTAAGTTTTTACTGTTTTGAAAAATTTAATTTTTTATTCTGTTTCTGTTATGATCAGTTAAAATCTGTTCTCACGTGATGTACTGTGAAAGGGTAAGTAAAGATATGTAAAAACTGAAAACTGAAACCAAGTGAGATTTTTTTAATTATCACTTTTGTTGGACTTTATATTCTTTCTAACAAAAACAAGAAAAAGCTTACAAACAATAGTTTTTAAATTTAGATATGATAAATATGATTTTGACGTTTATTTTATCAAGGTGTCAATTTACCGTATGCTGCGCAGAAATACCTAGTGGAGAGAGAACCAATGTAAGAACACAAACCTACATGTGTTCACTGTGTTTTTAAGTACTATCACAGAAAAGTATCTAGTATAAATTTAAAAAAATCAAAATTAACACTAACCCTAACGTCAATTTAGAAATAAATTAAATATTTAAAAATCAGAATTTGTTCAGTTTACTCTGTATCCGTGCCCTTTCGTGTATCGAATTTTGGGACGCTAAACTTCCTAAGGAATTCTAGATATTTCTGGATGTTTTTATAAATATGAATTAAACTCCCGGATGTCCTTAATCTTATGTTTACACTGCTACAGCTTTTTGCACTATGTTTTCAAAATAGCTCCGGTTCTATAATGTGTACACAGAAATAATTCTTATCCGAAACTTTTTTCCCACAAGAATTTCGACGATAAAATTAGATTTTAGACAATTTTGACTTTTTTTCGTAAGGTGTCAATTTACGGTAGGTTTTGTCAGCGAAGTCTGTGGGTCTGCTTATAAATTGGAATATATATACCTATATTTGGAAACAAAGAAAACGTTACAAAAAAGACTGTCGTCACGTCTGTTTCTGCCAAAATTCGTGTTTATTTGTAAATAAAGAAAATAAGAGAACGTTATACTTACTTCTTTCTCTTTTCTTTCCTCTGATTTCTCTTCCTTGTGGAAATGCAACATTAAAGAAAAGGGAGAAACTACAAAATTGTAAATAAACCAAGAATTTCTGGTTTAAATTGTCTTTAAAAATAAATGCTATGGTTTGCGATCAACGGATAATGACAAATAAAAAGTGAACGTCAAGGGAGATAATCAATGGCTTTTTATTTCAATTATTTAATGAAATCCAGTAATATTTTTCTCATTTCTCCCATCAAATACGATAAATGCATACTTTTTTAAAACTGAAAATTTACTAATGCAGAAGTGAAAAAAAGAATCGTATTCGTAATAATCGTTATTTTTTATGAGTGGTTGCCATTTTGACAAACATTTGGTTTGGCCATATTTATACTTCCTTTTTTTCTTTAAAAAATGAAACAAACTGAAATGAAATGAAACCAAATCTAAAACTGCACGTCTACTTAATTATTGTTATTCGTATTATATTATTATTATCATCATTATTATTTGTTGTACATGCCTGGGAGTCGATGAGAGATCACTGATCGCATGAAGGGGACTTTTTTGAGGCAGGTAGAGCCTACTTGGCTCAAAAAAGTCCCCTTTTTATTAGAGAAATATTATTTGTCTCCCATTCCTCAATCTTTCTTCCTGCCCCAAAATAAAGTTATGGGGATAAAATTAGGCACTTTGCCATTGGTTGACGACCAATGAGAAGTGTCTAAAAAAGGGACCGCGTTCTTTAAAATCCCTTTCCTCTCTTCGAATCGACAGCCATGCTGACAAGACCTAAAAAAGGAGGCTTCCCTCTTTTGGGGACTGAACTGCTAACTTTCATTCTGATTTTTACATCTACTCCATACTACACAGCAAAATGTCAAAATTTACAAATGCATATTTATGTTCGCAGCGATCTCTAATCGCTACACAGTAACAATTCCCCCTTTTAAAGTTAATTAATTGTAAAATCCTGAAATACCTATAAATTAATTATTTTGCTGGCGGCCATTTTGTTTTAAGCAAATGAGGTAGTTTTTCCCAACTTTTTTCATGGGAACATCGTTTTTCTGAAAGAGGACATCATAAGGAACATTTTGGTACCCTAAATGTAGTACTATCACCCAAAAATGTGTTTACACTTAATGTTCATATTCTAATCTATGAAATTATGGATTTGGGGTGAACTTTTAAAATTCATATATTGTCACAAATTGAGTTTATGCTAAGGTGACTGATAAATGCTCCCCATACAGTAGTTGCCATTGGCTTTCACTTGCAACTGTTTTATGGCTTTCACTTCCCACTGTTCAATGTATATCTAAGGTAATTTGAATAAATTTTTCAGTCTGACCCCAAAAATAAGGAAAGATTAATGTCTGGCATGACCTTGCTCCGGATGGACGACAGTGTTCTTAAAAGCCAAGACTGTCTGTAATATTAATATTATTATTATCAGGGTTGCCATTTTGGCCATCTTAAAAAGCATTTGGCCATGAACTTTTTGGTTTGGCCATATTTAATTTCCTTTTTTATTTAAAAAAATTAAACAAACTGAAATGAAACAAAACCATATCTAAAACTGCACATCTACTTAATTATTGCTATTAGTATTATTATTATCATTATTATTATTATTATTATTATTATTTGTTATACATGCCTGGGAATCGATGAGGGATCATGGATTGCATGAAGGGGTCGATAGTCTACAAATTTTGAGGACTCCTGCTTTATGACTTTGAAATATAGGATTGAGTTAAGTTGACTTTGTTGCGGTAGTATTTTTAATAAATTCACATTTTGGTGTGTACTGCAGGATTGCAATGTTTTATAAATAATTTTTGGATTTGGCCATTTTTGGCGTGTTTTTGGCCAGAAACGTCTCCAACTATCTGGCAACTCTGCTAGTCATCCAGAAGGCAGGATGCATCGCCCTTGAGCAGGGGTTAGTAAATCTCACCTCAGTTCTGACCTTGCGATAGACTAAAACTATTTTAGTAAATACCTATTTGGGGTTGCATTGTGGCTTTCCCACCAGAATCTGTTGCCAGCACTTCAACCAGGATATACTGGACTTTGAACACCACTACCAATATACTACCATATAAGATCATTATGAGAGATTATATTTTGGGTCTGGTTCATGAAAGTGAATTATAGAACAATCATAAATCTCGAAAAACAACTCACTTCTAAATCATTTGTGATCACTTTTGTTTGTTTAACATTACTTTAAATACATGTTAATTTAGATTCATATGTTGCTGATTGTTTACAAACAAGAATGCTAAACAAAATTTAATTGAAATTTGAAATGTAAATTTGCAGTTAAAAAAATGGAAATTTTAAAAAGGGAAACCGGTTTTCAATTTTCTTAAAACCACATCATAATAATCCCCCAGTGATTGTCCTGTGTCCTTTGAGAAAATCTCTCAAGAATACACCTTTGGAATCCCCCAAACCAGTTGCCATCACCTTCTGAGCTGACCTATCTGCCTTGCATTTGATGGTTTCCTCTCTCTTGGTCCATCTTCGAGTTCTTCTCGACCTTCCTCAAAACACTTGATCCATCTAAAAACAGCTGTTTTATGTGGGGCAGCATCCCTGTACACCTGTTGCAAAGCTCCAATGATTTAGGAGGCTTTTTTTTCATGGTACGAAAAGTATGCTTTTTATGAATGCACTTAATAAGGCAAAGACAAGTGTATTAATGAGATAATTGAGATAACTTGTCTGCAGCCATCCACTTATCCCAGAGACATGTTTAAACACCATTTCATTTAGAATAAACTTATCTAACACTAGTAGCAATACTTTTTGACTTACCGTCATATTCGTGTATAAATATTCAAGATATTTTTATATAATAAATTCATTATCGTAAATCCTAAATCTACAATAGATTCAAAGTGAATTTATCTTGAATGTGAATTATAGAACAATCATAAATCCTGAAAAACTACTCACTTCTAAATCTTTTGTAATCACTTTTGTTTGGTTAACATTACTTTAAATACATGTTAATTTAGATTCATACGTTGCTGTTTTTCGGGGAAAAAAATGTGATTTTCTTTTAATGTGAATAAAAATATGCAAATTCCTGAATGTATAATTTGCAATGGGTAAAATTCAAAATATCACTGTCCTGATCACAAAAGCAAGTTAGAAAAGAATAATGGTCATCTTCTATACTTTTTATACATAAGCAATTAGAAAATAGCACTCACTACCCAGGAACAAAAATCACGTTGCACAGTGTAATATGACATCACTATTTGAACAATTAATTTGGCATTTCATGGTAACTTCCTTTTGAGTTGCCAAGAAATCTTTATTCTTAATGATATTTGCTAATATCATTAAGAATAAAGATTTCTTGGCAAGAATCACATTGCAGTGTAATATAACATCACTACTTGAGCAATTAATATGTGCTGTGTTGGGGTGATCAATTAAAAAGTTGGGAAAAGGGGTGATCAATGAATAAATTACTTCTCTTGCCTTTTGTTGGGTTGTGATCACTAAAAAAGGCCTGAATTTTCAAATTTGGCATAAACTTGCATTGCATATTTAACCCCCCTCTAAAATCCATTTAGGTGGGGGGTTCAAAAACATTGAGTTTCTACTATGAACGGTTAGGGTTGGGTGAAGTCCAGATATATTGATACATATAAATATCAGAACACACGAATAACCTAAACCCAGTAATAAACCAGTGTTCTGTGCAGCAGTGATCAATATTTCAAAACAACATTTTATTGTAAGTGAAAATGTAAATTTCCAGTGAGAAAAGTGACAATTTTTAAAAAGACAAAAATATAGATTTTTTATTGAATGTCTGATATTTATTAATAAAATTGACAGCATTCTCGTAGGACAGCCCTTACTACCTTTGAAGAATGAACAGATGCATTATCGTGATGGAAAGAATTCATTGGAACAACTTACCTCATAAATGTATTTTTCGTTTTTTCGTCAATGTAATTTTCAATTTTCTTAAAACCACATCATAATAAACCCCCGGTGATCATCCTGTGTGCTTTGAGGAAATCTATCAAGATTACCCCGAATTAGTCGCCATCACCTTCTGAACTGACCTCTCTGCCTTGCATTTGATGGTTTCGCCTCCCTTTGTCCATATTCGAATACTTACCCACTCAAAACCTTCCATGGTACAAAAATGCACCTAACAAGACAAGTGTATTAATGAGATAACTAGTCTGCAGCCATCCACTTATCCCAGAGACATGTTTAAAACCATTTCATTTAGAATAAACTCATCTATGTATGAACTGGAACACTAGTAGCAAGATTTATCGTCATATTCATGTAAAAATATTCAAACTATTTTTATATAATAAATTCATTATCGTAAATACTAAATCTACAATAGAATGATTTTTTGTCACGAATCGTAAATATACAATATATTTTAACAAATAAAACCAAAAAGTTATTAAACAAAAATGAATATAAAAAAGATTCTAAAAATATTTCTTTAGATCGATTCAATTCTTTGATTTATCTTTAAAAATATTCACGTTAATTTCTTACAAAAATATATTTCATATTCAATCATTTTGGTTGAACAGTAAATATTTGAAGATTTTCAAGAATGGACCCATTTTGACTGACATTTTGTCACAAAGGATTCACGACTGCACAGATATTTTACATAATATTTCGGGGGTTTAATGTTTATTATACTTGGCTACTGACAATGTATGAATTACCATTGAACACAATTTTACTCCTTATGATATTTAGGCACACACATTAGAATCAGGCAAAAAAATGTGTGTGACATACAAAGGCATATTGCAGAGAATTTGAAAATATAATGACTTTGCTGTGAAGTCTTCATTGTTTTGCTCAAGCAATCAAATTTGATTGTATAATTTCAGCTCCTTAAACCTAAGATTACAACTTTTCAAAATGTAAATTCTTCTCATAGGCAACTACATGATTTAATTAACACGTTGAACAGTGTAATATGACACCACTACTATTTTATAGTAACTTCCTTTTAACTGTCAAGTGGCCAATATCATTAATAATAAAGATTTCCTGGCAAGAATCACTTGAAATAAAAGAAATACAAACAAGAATGCTAAACAAAATGTTATTGAAAGTTGAAATGAAAATTTGCAGTTAAAAAACTTGAAATTTAAAAAAGGGAAACCAATATACTGAAACAGTAAAATATTTACATTTTGCAGTCAAATTATGAGTGATAAGCATCTATAATCTCAGGTGTCTGACTTTTCAACAGTTTAATACAGCAATACCTTGAACAGTGTGGTTAATTTGTTCCAAGGTTTTCTGCACTGTTCAAGGCTTTATTATAATTTAATGTGCTTTTTATTTGGGTTATACTTAGTTACATTTGTTTGTAGAGCAATAGCTTAACCATTGTACTACATTAAAACAGGCACTAATGAAAACCGCACTATTCAGGGTATACGTGTATCTCTCTTCAAATGTTAAAGTTTGCATTCTAACTTATTATTTTCAATGACAATATAAGTATTACAGAAGTATGCATAAAAGAAAACAATTTATATATAGGATTTTAAACATTCCAAATTCTTTCATCATGTCTGTGTTTTTATAAATGACTTTTCTACATAAGATCCAAGTTCAGATTAGCAGTAGCTCACATTGAGATTTTTAAGGCAAACCCCTCTATTTCCAATTCATAGTCTTTCTTCTTATCTTTCCCTCACTCAATTGAAGATAGTGATTAACAGCTATGATGAAATCCTTTGGTAAACTGTTGCAAATATTGAAGTAATCCACACATGTCATATGACTATGGATACTGTTCACTATGTTGGCATATCTATTTTTTAAGTTGAACACTGTAAAAAAAACTACAAATTGCATATGATTATATTTGTCAGCATGTGAAATTTTACAAATTAATCCCTTCAAAATGTTGAGCAACATACTTCACATGAATACGGTCACTCTACAGAGTGTTTCCGCATATGAGTTTTTAAATTTGAATTATGTGAAAATGATAAACCACACACTTCACATGAATATGGTTTCTCTCCAGTGTGTGTTCGCATGTGAGATTTCAAACTTGAATGTATTGAAAATGCAGAACCACACACTTCACATGAATATGGTTTCTCACCAGTGTGTGTTCGCATGTGATTTTTCAAAACTGAACTCTGTGAATATGATAAACCACACACTTCACATGAACATGGTTTCTCTCCAGTGTGTGTCCGCATATGAGTTTTTAAAGTATGATTCCTTGCAAATGCTGAACTACACACCTTACATGAATATGGTTTGTCTCCTGTGTGTATTCGCATGTGTCTTTTTAAAATTGATGTCCTTGTAAATGCTGAACCACAAACTTCACATGAATAAGGTTTCTCACCAGTGTGTGTCCGCATGTGAGATTTCAAATATGAATTCTGTGCAAATGATAAACCACAAACTTCACATGGATAAGGTTTCTCACCAGTGTGTGTCTGTATGTGAGCTTTTAAAGTTGATTTCTGTGCAAATGATGAGCCACACATTTTACATGAATACGGTTTCTCACCAGTGTGCGTCTGCATATGAGTTTTCAAATTTGAACTCTCTGAAAACGATGAGCCACACACTTTACACAAATATGGTTTCTCACCAGTGTGTGTCCGCATATGGGCTCTTAAAGTTGAATTCTGTGAAAAAGATAAATTGCACACTTCACATGAATATGGTTTCTCTCCAGTGTGTGTTCGCATGTGATTTTTCAAACTTGAATTCAATGAAAATGCTGAACCGCACACATCACAAGAATATGGTTTCTCTTTTGTGTGTATCCGCATGTGTCTTTTTAAATGTGCTGCCGATGTAAATGCTGAACCACAAACTTTGCATGAATACGGTTTCAACCCAGTGTGTGTTTTCATATGAGTTTTTAAACTTGAGCTCTTTGGAAATGATAAACTACACATTTCACATGAATACGGTCTCTCTCCAGTGTGTTGCCGCATATGATATTTTAAATTTGCTTTCTGTGGAAATGCTGAACCACACACTTTACATACATATGGTTTCTCTCCCGTGTGTGTTTGCATATGACTTTTTAAATGTGAGCTCTGTGAAAGTGATAAACCACACACTTCACATTGATGAGGTTTCTCCCCAGTGTGGGTTCGCATATGAATTTTGAAACTTATACTCATTGAAAATGCTGAACCACACATTTTACATGAGTATGGTTTCTCACCAGTGTGTTTCCGCATATGGATTTTTAAAGTTGAATTCTGTGAAAAAGATAAACCGCACACTTCACATGAATATGGTTTCTCTCCAGTGTGAGTCCGCATGTGTTTTTTTAAATTTGAAATCTGTGAACATGCTAAACCACACACATTACATGAATATGGTTTCTCTCCAGTGTGTGTCCGCATGTGAGTTTTTAAAGTTGAACTCTGTGAAAACGATGAGTCACACACTTCACATGAATACGGTTTGCTTCCAGTGTGTGTTTGCATATGACTTTTTAAATTTGATATCTGTGAAAATGATAAACCACACACTTCACATGGATATGGTTTCTCTCCAGTGTGTGATCGCATGTGTATTTTCAAACTTGAATTCCTTGAAAATGCTGAATCACACTCTTCACATGAATATGCTTTCTGTTTTGTATGCATGTGAGTTTTTAAATATGATCTCAGTGTAAATGCTGAACCACAATCTTTGCATGAATATGGTTTCTCTCCAGTGTGAGTCTGCACAGGAGTTTTTAAATTTGATTTACGTGATCTCTCTGTAAATGTTGAACTACACAATTCCAATCCACTTCCTTCACATGAATAAGGATTCTTTTCAATGTATTTTTGCATGTCTTGTGAACACTTTTAAATGGTCATATCGACACTCTTCTTGTCTTACCTTTTCTTATTGTCTTTGTGTAAATGTGTTTGTAGTAAAGCACTCTAAAAAAACAATTATATTATTTATCTTGATTACATATTTCCAAATCCAACAGTAAATTGATCATCATTGTTTCTCTTTATTTACAAACAGCCATCAGAGAAGTTCATTAGTTTTCACCACAGTTGAAATCTCTGAAAGAAGAAGAGGTATTAAATATCATATGCTCATTTGTTCTTTGCAATTATAAAGATATATTAAATTAGTTTGGGTTTTGATGAATTCCAACATATCTTCTAGATTTTGTTATAAATAAATAATATGGACATAAAATCAGTAAATAAGATAAGGGGAAAATGAATCACATGACTTCATTTATGTATGATTGTTATTGAATGTAAATAATGAGTTTCCTTTCAAATGTCACATAATCTTGAAGAGGACAGATTAGGGAAACATAAAAAGAGAAAGGTTTTCCAATTATTTTGTTGAAAGAAATCTTGTAGAGTGTGAAAATGCAAATAGGTACAGAAGTATATTTTACTTTAAACAGTGATTTTATTACAATCAAACAATCAGTGTTATATGAGATTTACAAGAGAAGCGTGCTGACGTTAAAAGAGAAAAATGAGTAGGAAAATTGTTGGTACTCACACACAGAAAAGAAATCTATAATTGCAGAAGAGAGACTGGCTTCAATTGAAGTATTTTTTCAAAGATGATATCTCATTTCAAAAGCTATGTTTTTTTATTATTATTATTATTATTATTATTATTTTATTATGCCTCTTTGGACATCTCTAACTATACACAATATTTACACATCAACTTCAAAATAAATACAAAATTCCTAAAAACATTCAAATGTACATAAATAAAAACATCTACAATTTAACATAATTCACAGATCAGACACTCTTGACAGATTAACAAAAATGTCCTTGTAATCTCAAGCTCTTTCCATAATTTCTAAACTTATCTAAATTATTTTTAAAACTCTGTTATAGGTTACTGAATGTTGAAAATATGTAAGAATTTATTTTAATACTCACATAGACTGGTCGCCAATATTTAGAACTAAAGAGATGAACGTAATCTTCCTTCCTTTCAGCCAACATAGCAAGTGCTTCCAACTCAAAAGTCTGAATCTGTTTAACCATACCACCTTAATATACTTTGTTTTCAGGCTTCTTGGTGAAATCCATTTATGAAAAGGGTAGGATGCAATCCAACCAATAAGACTTAATTTGCATATGTACAAATTCATGCCCTTACGAGATTCAGAATTATATAGCTCAGTGGAACATAGACCACACAGGTGGAACATAAGAGGAACACCAGAGGGGATTTTTGGCCTACCATTTTGCATGTTTGCAGAACTGGGAGACTGCTACCAATGTTATTTGCGTGACCAGGAGCTTCCAGGAGCTGGTGACTATTATTTGTGAGTTAGCAGAAGCAGGACACTGCTGCTAACTTTATTGTTAGCCTACATTGGGCTAAAGCCAATACAAGTACTTGACAGTGGATAGTACGAAATATTGAAAGTCTCCTAAAGCTGTTACTTGTATTTTGTAACAGTGCTCTGAACTATTGCTACACCATACAGCTATTGAAAGCCACTATTACCAGGCAGAAATTGCTACAACTGGCACTATATAAAGTTGCAGGAACCCCTTCTCCCTGTTATTGCCGACAGACATTCCTGCAAGGAAGGTTAGGGTTTCATTTATTACTCCTGTATGTTTTTGATAGACCAGTGAGTGAGTTCCCAGTTTTCTAAATACAAGAAAGTGCACATGCTAACTGTTGCTCCTCATCCCCCACTTTTAGTAGCGTCTCCTTCCCTTTGTCAGTTTATAGTGGTAGTAGTTGCCCAGTCGACAGGGGGAAGGCAGTTTAGTGCATACACAGATGAAAATCGCTACAAAGTCAGAGCAATGCTAATTACTTCTAAAGAAATCTTATATTTCCTTGCAAAGTATTACTGTACTTCTTTGTGTATTTCAAGATTTTTGTATAATATCAGTACTAGGTTTTGAGGTGAAAAATAGCTATAAAATTGTAGCCTCTTGTATATAATGGGTACTTGATGTGGCATTACAGCTTGGCAGACCCAGGTACTTATCTTTATATACACTGTGCATTCAATTTGAGTCATTGTTTTGAATTTAGTTATTTTTAAATTTAATTGAATTATTGTAGTTTTTTAGGGTATTTGTGTTGCACGTGTTCCACAGGAATAGAATAAATATTGTGCTCCTCAAAGATTATAGTTAATCCTTTCAACCTGTAGCACCTGCACCTTAAGATACCCGCAGGCTCAGATTTTGTTCACTGAAAACTGAAATGTTTTTTGTCCAATTCATTTCATTTTTACAGTTGCTTTGCCACATAAGTCAAATATATTTCTTAGTGGGGGATTGTGTCACCTCTGTCAGCAAATGGACTTAATTTTATTAATGTATGCATTTTTTTTTGCATACATTCAAGTATATCATGAGCTCCCTATTTTCACTCAGATTTGGGTACAAATTTATACATATGTACAGTGAATACCAAGGAGCAAGGAAAATAAATGTAGAAAATCCAATGAAGATACCAGTATTAAATTGTTTTTTTATTTAAAATCTTTCACTCGTCCTTCTATTCCACCATCCTGTAAACAACATTAACAAAACAAGAAAAGGTGAATGGAGATAAGCCTCGTCTAAATTACATTCTAGTATTCTGTTTGTTTCATTTTATTTACTTATAAGTAAGAGATTTTACCAATGAGAAGTTGTACAGAAATCAAAACACAGTCAAATGTAGGAGAAATTATCTTTGGGCAGATATTTAATGAACAAAATGAATTCCATCATGGAGGTATGTACATAAAATCAGCAGGATATACTTGAAATCCTGTTTCAAGATGATTTTTCAGGTCATAAAAATGTCATGGGTTCCCTTTTAAAAGTTACATCATATTGAAGAGGATAAATAAGGGAATATGTAAAAAAATATTTTGCTCAATTATAGAGGGGATACATTTTAATTTTTCCTAGCAAAAAGTTAGTTTTCACAATTGATTGCAGTATTTTCACTTTAGGTCTTTCTGGGACGCGGCCAAAACACTATGGACAAAACCTCCACACTTAAAGTGCAAAGCTGGACAAAACCCCACAGAACCCCAAAATTTCAGTGACTGGTGACAGTATAATCTTTTTTTACCTACCTATCTCATATTCTAAAGATATATACTTTTAAAGCTTTATATTTTGATATATCATAAAATTAAAAAGTGATACCACATATCAGATATTAACACAATAATGAAAATAAAACTCATTCAGTCAGTCATTGACAAATCTAGCTACTTTTAACCATTTGAAATGGCTACCGTCTTATGGCCAGTCAAACCAAAATATCTTAAAATCATCGGCAGTTTTTAAAAAATGAATCGGCACAATGTATGGAAGGTGCACCCTCACACACTCAATGTTAAAAAGGGCGCACAAATAAAAATTTTAAAAAAAGAAATAAGACAATTCGTGGAAGAAAAAGAAAAGTTAATAGATTATATTGTTATCGCTTCGAATAAATTGTTTTGATTTGTGCGCCGTTTTTAATACCGAGTGTGCGAGGGTGTGGAACTATATACAATCGGGACCACCTTCCCTACATTGTACCAAGGAATCGCCTAATTCCAGATCAATTTTTAGATAAAGGATAAAATATTATTAAATATTGAAAGATTATTCGTTATTGTTTATGAGAATCGTCATTTCTTTGTTTAATTTACAAAAAAGACTGTCACGTCTGTTTCTGCCAAAATTCGTGTTTATTTGTAAATAAATAAAATAAGAGAACGTTATACTTACTTCTTTCTCTTTTCTTTCCTCTGATTTCTCTTCCTTGTGGAAATGCAACATTAAAGAAAAGGCAGAAACTACAAAATTGTAAATAAACCAAGAATTTGTGGTTTAAATTTTCTTTAAAAATAAATGCTATTGTTTGCGAATAACGCATAAGGACAACTAAAGAGTGAACGTCAAGGGAGATAATCAATGAAAACAATGAACGCTCTCGGCTTTTTATTTCAATTATTTAATGATATCTTTGCATCAAATGCTGATTTTTTAGGCAGGTAGGCTCTTTACACTTGAAATTTTGTAGCAACACAACCATCCTACCCACTTTCCTACAATTTAGCGTTGTGCCATATTAAGCCTAGCTTTGTAAATATCTTTAAGGATATGAGCCTGAGAGGAATCGGTTCAACATATAATTCTTATAAAAATTGATAACCCAATATATTTTCCTTATGAAAATTAAAACTGTTCTCAATTCATTATAATTGTGAAAATATTGAGGAATTTCATTTATGCATTGATAAACAGAAATCACAGATTGAAATCTTAGTATTTTAGTGGAATTAGTTTTAAAAATAGAAAAGTATTATATATATATACTAAAATGATTGATATACTTGTATGTAATAGATAGATTATATACTGGAATGGTTGATATATTTGTACGTAATACATAGATAGATAGAGTTTTTAATTAAGTTTACCAGAATCCATTCATTATAATTACGCAGGGCCGGAGGCACAGGTCAACTTTGGGCCCCACTACCCTAAAGATACATATATATATATGTGATGACTTGGTCTTCAAAGGAAGTCACAAAGTCAAACAATATATATAAAAGACAACCTACGTTTTGTTCTATGTAGAAACACAAGGTGATCAGTCAAGGTTTTAAGTTCGTCTGTTTCTTCTTAAGTATTAGCTTTAGTTAGTGGCTTTAGTACTGGTTAGTAATTGAGAAGATAGGGGGAAATAGAATAGAGTGGGTTAGCATTAGAGGATTCAGGTGATCTTTAGATATGCTTGATTTAGGAGATGCCAAATAGATGCAACCACTCTTGTACCAAGAGTTGATTCGACTGGTGATTCTGCCTAAAAGTGTGGCAAATTCGGAACGCAGAGGTTGACACCAAGGTCAACTATCTAGACAAGCAGGGGGTTCTTCTAAAAATAGCACGAGCCAACTCCTGTTGTCCAGAGGTCATGACAATATATATATAGCAAGAACACAAAAACAAACTAAATTGATTGTTACTATTTACCGTAAAACCCATTTTTTAGGGTCTTGGCATACTCAGGGCCCCCTAATCTGCCCCGGTGCCCCTTAGAGTCTGTGGGCCTGAGGCCTGTCCCTCAAGTGCCTCATGGTTAATACGCCACTGTTATTCTGTTAAGTATTTTTAACTGAATCATAAAATCATAACCCATCTATTCTGATTATTTTTACAATTGTTTCACATTTTCAATAACATCCAATGTTTCTTACCTGAGTCAAAATAGAGAAGAAAATGCATTGACCTACTATAAGTCTATAGAATCCAGAACAACATACATAGAGTAGATACTGACGTTCATTGCTCAAAATCTCCTGATAAGAAAATGTTCACTTCATCTATTTGCAGTAAAACCAGAGGATACAGCTACAAATTCAGACCTCCACTGGTGTTAAAAACATTTCCACAACAGCATAAGATTCATCAAAATGTAAATTCTTTTCATAGTGAAATGAGTGCATTGATAATTTGGCAGCACTATTTGAACAACTAGAAAGCACTTGGAGGGGACATATCTCTGCCAACGCCATTGTCAGGGGGGGGCGGGTAAATGTGCATGGATCTGCACCAAAATTTAACCATTTCATCCGTAGCCAATTGCCCACCCTTCCATAAAATATATTATATTTGAGTCATCCGATTTACTTGGCTTTTCTACTCTAATTTGACCTCATCTTATATGCACAGTAGACTTATAATTATAAATAGACCTAAAATAATTCAAATCCCTTTTTTATCAGCATTTTCACCAAGCAATGTTATAAAACTGTTCCTGGTACACATTGACATCTTCATTGCCTTTCCTTAAGCAATTAACACAGAAAATGTGATTGTATCATATCAGCCCCTTGAACCTGATACAAACATATGTGGATATACATCTCTTCAAAGTATAAATTATTTTCATAAGCAGCTACAGCCTCAAAACTAAGATTAGGCTTTACAACAGCAATGTTAAGGAGAGTTACAAAGAAAGACATGAGGAAGGTTGACGTATTCTACAATAGCATAAAATTCATCAAAATATAAATTCTTTCCACAGTGAAATGAGTGAATTGATAACACTATGCAACTTTTTTTGTTCCTGGGTAATAAGTGTTATTTTCTGATTGATTATATCCAAAAAGTATAGAAAATGGCTATTATTCCCTTTGAACTTTGCTTTTGTGATTGATGTTTTGTAACTTACCTATTTTTCCCCCAACGGCTTAGGGAAGGTACTTGAAGGCAGCAAACTCCTTATCTAGAGCTGTGACAAATTGTTTCATGAGGTCTAATTCCACTTTCAACCAATGGCACCCATGTGACGTTGTTTATCCCCACATAGAAGTTATGCAGCCAATTCTCACCTTTTGTAGTGCGCCAACGTGTCCCTGCAGTCTCAAAGGCAAAGATAGCACAGAAACTTGGTAAAACTACCATTTTGAAGTCTCCATTGACCTCTCAGACATACACATCATATTTCAAGGTGTCTAGCAAGGTATTGACACTATTGAATTGCAGGTGGAATGAGGTGCCCAGAATCTATCTTGGTATACTGAAATGTGCCTTGTAGGCATCGCACATCTTAGCAGATGTTGTACAGAGTACTATCTGAGACAAAGGTCAAAGCCAGTGTTTTTGTCAGACCACAGATAAAGAACACCCTGGAGTGCAAGGAATTCCCAAAGAAGCTCACTAGGAAGGAGAAAAGAGCTTGGTGCAGCTTTGTCACAGTAGTTTGGGGCTTCTAGGGCAATCACAAAGCCGAAAACTATGTGGAGCTAATGGAGACTATGGTGAAGAACTACGGTAAAATTAGGTGTAAGCTGTCCCTCAAAGTCCATATCCTTGACACTCTTCTTGATAAATTCAAGAACATTCGAGCGTATTCAGAGGATCAAGTCAGGTGCTTCAATCAAGAGGTACTGGACTTTGAACGCCACTATCTAGGAACATATAAGAAGATCAAGATAGGAGATTATATTTTGGGGTCTGGTTCATGAAAGTAAATTACAGAACAGTCATAAATCTTGAAAAACTACTAACTTCTAATTTTTGGTGATCACATTAGTGTAAATATATGTTAATTTAGATTCATATGTTGCTGTTTTTCAGAAATAAAAATTTGATTTTCTTTTAATGTGAATAAAAATATGCAAATTCCCAAATGTATAATTTGAAATAGGTAAAATTCAAAATATCACTGTCCTGGTTGCAAAAGTAAGTTTGAAAAGAATAAGTCTATCCCTTTTATACATAAGCAATTAGAAAATAGCACTCACTACCCAGGAATAAGAATCACATTGAACAGTGTACATCACTACTTGAACAATTAATTTGGCATTTCATAGTAACTTCCCTTTGACTGTCAAATAGCAAATATCATTAAGAATAATGATTTTTTGGCAAGAATCACTTGATATAAAAAAAAATAACGAGAATGCAAATTGTAAATTTAATGAAATCAGAGAACATAAAATACTAGTATTCCAAGGGAAATTATGAATCCCTGTCACCCGTATATGCTGTGTTGGGGTGATAAATGAAAAAGTTGGAAAAAGCGGTGATCAATGAATAAGTTACTTCTCTCACCTTTTGTTAGGCTAAAATTTAGCATAAACTTACATTGCATATTGAACCCCCCTCTGAAACCCATTGAAGGGGGGGTGCAACATTTCAAGTTTCTATTATGTCTGGATACACATATAGATACATATAAATGTCATAACACATGAATAATCTAAACCCAGCAATAAACCAGTGCTGTGGGTAGCGTTGATCAATATTTCAAAACCAAATTTTATTGTAAGTGAAAATGTAAATTTCCAGTGAGAAAACGGACAATTTTTTAAAAAGACAAAAATATAAATTTTTCTTGAATGTCTGATATTTATTAATAAAATTGACAGCATTCTTGTAGGACAGCCCTTGCTACCTTTGAAGAATGAGCAGGTGCATTATTGTGATGGAAAAGATCCCTTGACACAACTTACCTAGCCGTTTTCTTGTCAATACAATTTTCAATTTTCTTAAAACCTCATCATAATAAGCCCTGGTGATTGAATTATGTCCTTTGAGAAAGTCTATCAAGATTACCCCTTTGGAATTCCCCAAAACAGTCGCCATCACCTTCGGAGCTGACCTCTCTGCCTTGCATTTGACAGTATCGCCTCTCTTGGTCCATCTTCGAGGTCTTTCCGACCTTCCTCAAAAGGCTTGATCCATCCAAAATCAGCTGTTTTATGTGAAACAACATCTCAGTAAACCTGTTGCAAAACTTCAATGATTTGGGAAGATTTCCACTAGAGAATCAAGTTTACATCAGGCAGCATAAAAATAGAAAAAGAAGTTTAGATTGAAAGCACAAAAAATACTTTCCAGGAGAAAGTATCCTAGTAACTTCGAAAATTTGTTAGTTTAAAAAAAACCAAAAAAAAAACAACTTTCTTTTTCTATTATGCTAAGATGACAGTTATTGATTGACTGTAAAATTTAAACTCTAATAATTGCTATAAAAGCCAAAACATAGTTCTATGAAAAATAGTTGGATTGAAAGCACAAAAAATACTTATTTTTCCAGGAAAAAATATCTTTGTAACATTGAAATTGGTTAGTTCAATAAAAGAAAAAAAACAACCTATTTTTTATTGAATGTAACAAGATAAAATGTGTCCTTTTTTGATTTGACAGTTTTTAGGGTGCCTGATGTAAACTTGATCTAAATTTGATATTAGCCCTGACATCAAAATCGTTATTTTTCATGGTATGAACAGTATCCTTTTTATGAATCCACCCAACGAGACAAAGACAAGTGTATTAATGAGATAACATGTCTGCAGCCATCCACTTATTCCAGAGATGTTTAACCCATTTCATTTTGAATAAACTCATCTATGTATGAACTGGAACACTAGTAGCAAGATTTACTGTCATATTCATGTAAAAATATTCAAGTTATTTTTATATATTTATTATATAAAAATAACTTAAATATTTTTACATGAATATGACAGTAAATCTTGCTACTAGTGTTCCAGTTCATTCATTATTGTAAATACTAAATCTACAATAGATTCATTTTTTGTCATGAATCGTAAATGTACAATATATTTTAACAAATTAAACCAAAAAATTATTAAATAAAAAAAGATTCTAAAAATATTTCTTTAAAATCGATTCAATTCTTTGATTTATCTTTAAAAATATTCACCAACATTTTGTTTTTATATAACCCTCATCGGACTATTTTCAGAAAATAAACAAAAACCAAGGGAACAGGTAGTATGTTCAGATATTTAAAAAAAATTAGTGTTTTTGTTATTTAATGTCTACTTTTGTTTGGGGGGGGATTTTGATTTTTCAGGATTTTATACCATTTGTCCATCTGAGCATTTGGGCTAGTGTAATTCAGGAAGCAAATCCAAGAAAATTCATAGACAGCAAATAAGTTGTTGCAAACATAAACTGAAACTTGGAAATCTTTTTATTAAAGTTTTATACACTGAGCAATATTGTATAGTTTCAAATTCCCAATATATTTACACATCTGATCTTTTTAAAAAAAATATATTTCCTATTCAATAATTTTGGTTGAACTGTAAATATTTAAGATTTTCAAGAATGGATCCATTTGGACTGAAATCTTGTCAGAAACGATTCACGAATGCACAGATATTTTACCTAATATTTTGGGGGGTTTAATGTTTATTATACTTGGCTACTGACAATGTATGAATTACCATTGAACACAATTTTACTCCTTATGATTTTTTAGGCACACACATTAGGTTTGCTGGGTTTAGCAGCATGTCAACCTTTATGTAGGTCATTTATTGCCGGAACTGGTCTTAGTTGGTTATGTTAAGTAGTTGTAAAAGGTTCTTTTTTGAAAATAGAGTCTTGCGACTTTAGTGAGTGGTTCTTCCCTTTCTTGGTGGGGGTTGAATAAGGTTTGGTCGATTTCCTTTCCTTGACATGTCTGACTTGGTTGGACCTACCAGGAATTGAATTCCCGCCAGCATAGCTCTATGGGTCATTGGATCATGCAAGCCACTCCACCACATCAAGGTACTTATTCGCAGAATGGGTACACATTAGAATTCTATTAGAATTAAAATATGCATGACATACAAAATCATATTGCAGTGAATTTGAAAGTATAATGACTTTGCTGAGAGTAGTCTTCATTGTATTTGCTCAAATTTGATTGTATCATTTCAGCACCTTAAACCTAAGATTACAACTTTTCAAAATGTAAATTCTCCCTATAGGCAACTACATGATTTAATTGATATTTTCACAGCACTACTCAAACCATTAAATTGGTACAATACAAAATTTTATTGAAAGTTGAAATGTAAAAAATGGAAACCGATTTTGGTGCAAAGAAAAAATATGCTGAAACAGTAAAATAATGAGTGATAAGCATCTATAATCTTCAACAGTTCAATACACCAATACCTTAAACAGTGCGGTTAATTGTTCTAAAAACTTCTGCATTGTTCAAGGTTTTATTATAGGTTATACTTAGTTACATTTGTTTGTACAGCAAAATAGGCACCAATGAAAACTGCACTATTCAGGGTATCTCAGTTTGCATACTAACTTATTTTCAATGGCAATATAAGTATTATAGACGTATGGATAAAAGAAAAGGTAATTGATATAAAGGATTTTCTAACATTCCAAATTCTTTTCCCTTCTTTTTCATTTGTCTACATTTTTATAAATGACTTGGATTACATTTGGGGTGACTTTTCTACATATGATCCAAGTTCAGATTAGCAGTAGCTCACATTGAGGTGTCTATGGCAAACCTATTTCCAGCATGCAGGTGAAGCAATATTATTTCAAATTCATAGACTATCTTCCTATCTTTCCCTCATTCAATTGAAGATAGTGATTAACAACTATGATGAAATCCTTTAACTGTTGCAAATATTGAAGTAATCCACACATGTCAGATGACTATGTTGGCATGACTATTTTTAAATTGTGTATGATTGCATGTGAAATTTTACAAATTAATCCCTTCAAAATGGTCACTCTAAAGAGTGTGTCTGCATATGAGATTTTAAATTTGAACTATGTGTAAATGATAAACCACACACTTCACATGAATATAGTTTCTCTCCAGTGTGTTTCTGCATATGAATTTTTAAAGTGTGATTTCTTGAAAACGCTGAACCACACACCTTACATGAATATGGTTTGTCTCCAGTGTGTGTCTGCATGTGTCTTTTTAAAAGTGATTTCTGTATAAATGCTGAACCACAAACTTCGCATGAATATGGTCTCTCACCAGTGTGTGTCCTCATGTGATATTTCAAATATGAACTCTGTGCAAATGATAAACCACAAACTTCACATGAATATGGTTTCTCTCCAGTGTGTGTTCGTATGTGATCATTTAAAGTTGATTTCTGTGCAAAAGATGAGCCACACACTTTACATGAATATGGTTTCTCACCAGTGTGTGTACGCATATGATTTTTCAAATGTGAACTCTCGGAAAATGATGAGCCACACACTTTACATGAATACGGTTTCTCACCAGTGTGTGTCCGCATGTGAGATTTCAAATATGAATTCTGTGAAAAAGATAAACCGCACACATCACATGAATATGGTTTCTCTCCAGTGTGTGTTCGCATGTGATTTTTCAAGTTTGAATTCAGTGAAAATGCTGAACCACACACATCACATCGATATGGTTTCTCTTTTGTGTGTGATCGCATGTGTATTTTTAAATGTGCTGTAGATGTAGATGCTGAACCACAAACTTTGCATGAATACGGTTTCAACCCAGTGTGTGTTTGCATATGAGTTTTTAAATTTGAGCTCTTCGGAAATGATAAACTACACACTTCACATGAATATGGTTTCTCTCCAGTGTGTTGCCGCATGTGATATTTTAAACTTGATTTCTGTGAAAATGCTGAACTACACACTTTACATGAATGCGGTTTCTCTCCTGTGTGTGTTTTCATATGAGCTTTTAAATGTGAGTTCTGTGAAAATGATAAACCACACACTTCACATTGATATGGTTTCTCTCCAGTGTGTTTCCGCATATGAGTTTTTAAAGTATGATTCGTTGAATATGCCAAACCACACACATTACATGAATATGGTTTGTCTCCAGTGTGTGTCCGTAGGTGAGATTTCAAATATGAATTCTGTAAGAAAGATAAACCGCACACATCACATGAATACGGTTTCTCTCCAGTGTGAGTCTGTATGTGTTTTTTTAAATTTGAGCTATGTGAAAATGATAAGTCACACATTTTGCACGAATATGGTTTCTCCCCAGTGTGTGTCCGCATGTGAGTTTTTAAACTTGCACTCCATGAAAATGCTGAACCACACACTTCACATGAATATGGTTTCTCTTTTGTGTGCATATGCATATGAGTTTTTAAATTTGATTTCTGTGAAAATGATAAACCACACACTTCACATGGATATGGTTTCTCTCCAGTGTGTGTTCGCATGTGTTTTTTCAAACTTGAATTCATTGACAATACTGAACCACACACTTCACATGTATACATTTTGATCCCTGTGTGTGTCTGCATATGACTTTTTAAATTTGAGCTCTGTGAAAATGATAAATCACACATTTTGCATGAATACGGTTTCTCTACAGTGTGAGTCTCCATATGAGTTTTTAGATTTGAATTATGTGATCTCTCTGTAAATGCTGAACTAAACAATTCCAATCCACTTCCTTCACATAAAGGGATTTTTTTCAATGTGTTTTTGCACTTCTATCGTTGGTTAACTCCTTTAAATGGTCACATTGACGCTTTGCACATATAACCTTTTTTTTTTATTGTCTTAAATATGTTTTTAGTAAAAGCACTCTAAAAAACAAAAATCACATTTCATAAGAATGTGTTTTTTGGGGGGTATTTTTTCAATTCATAAACAGCAATTTCACAAACATTGTTATATTATTGATCTTGATTACATATTTTTATGTTCAACATTGAATTGATGATCATAGTTTTTCTATACAATATTTGCAAATGGCCATCAGAAGTTCATTAGTTTTCACCACAGTTGAAATCTCTGAAAGAAGAAGAGGTATCATTAAATATCATAAGCTCATTCGTTCTTTGCAATTATAAAGATATATTAAATTAGTTTGGGTTTCAGTGAATTCCAGCATATCTTATAGATTTTGTTCTAAATAATATGGACAGAAAATCAGTAAGATGGAGAAAAAATGAATCACAAGACTTCTTATATGTATGATTGTTATTGTGTGAAAATAATGAGTTTCAAATGTTACATAATTTTGAAGAGGACAGATTAGGGAAATGTAAAAAGAGAAAAGTTTTCCAATTATTTTGTTGAAAGAAATCTTGTAGAGTGTGAAAATGCAAATAGGTACAGAATTATATTACAATCAAACAATCAGTGATATATGAGATTTACAAGAGAAGAGTGCTGACTTTAAAAGAGAAAAATGAGTAGGAAAATTGTTGGTACTCACACACAGTAAAGAAATCTACAGTTGCAGAAGTGAGACTGGCTCCAATTGAACTATTTTCTCAAACATGATATCTCATTTCAAAAGTTATGTTTTTGTTTATTATTATTTTATTATGCCTCTTTGGGCATCTCCAAATATACACAATATTTCCACATCAACTTCCAAACAAATGCAAAATTCTTAAAAACAACACCTACAATTTAACACAATTCACAGATTGGACACTCTTGACAGATTCAAAAGATGTCCTTGTAATCTCCTGCTCTGTCCATAATTTCTAAACTTATCTAAATTATTTTTAAAGCTCTGTTATTGGTTACTGAATGTTGACTGAAATTAAAGTCAGGGCAATGCTAATTCAATCTATTTAAAGAAATCTAATATTTCCTTGCAAAATATTACTTTATTTATTTGTGTATAACACAATTTTTGTATAATATGAGTACTAGATTTTGAGATGAAAAATAGCTATAAAATTGTAGCCTCTTGTATAACATGGATACTTGATTTGGCACTACAGTTTGGCAGACACACATCTTTTTCTGCACCGCAATACTGCAATCATACAATGAATGCCCACTGTTTTTATGTTGATTATTTAAATTTCATCAAATAAAATAACATAAGAAAAAACAACAAATAAAGGTAATTATCTTTGTAGACCTTGTGCACTCAATTTGAAGCCATTGTTTTTGAATTTAGTTATTTTAAAATTTAATTCAATTATTTTAGTTTTTTCTAGGGTATTTGTGTTGCATGTGTTCCACAAGAAAGAAAGAAATATTGTGCTCCTCAAAAATTATAGTTAATCCTTTCAACTTGTAGCACCTGCACCTTAAGATACCTGTAGACTCAGATTTTGTTCATTGAAAACTGAAATGTCTTTGTCCAATTCATTTCATTTTTACAGTTGGTTTGCCACATAAGTCAAATGTGTTTCTTAGTAGGTGGGGGAGGGGGGCTGTGTCAACACTGTCATCAAATGGGCTTAATTTTATTAACATATAAATATTTAAGTATAGCACGAGCCCTCTATTTTCACTGAGATTAGGGTATAACATTTCTAGTGTGATACACAAAGAAATACAGTGAATACCAAGGAGCAAGGAAAATAAATGTAGAAAATCCAATGAAGATACCAGTATTAAATTGTTTTTTATTTAAAATCTTTCACTAGTCCTATTCCACCATCCTGTAAACAACATGAACCAAACAAGAAAAAGGTGAATGGAGATAATTTCTGCCCTTAATAAAAACAAAGCATTTCAGCCTTGTCTAAATTACACTCTAGTATTCTGTTTGTTTCATTTTATTTACTTATAAATAAGAGATTTTACCAATGAGAATCAAACCTCCTAAATTTCCATACAAAATGAGATATTCCATTTGAAAATTCATTTGAAAATTCACAAATTGACCATTTTTGTGAATTTTAGTTCATTAAAATCCTCGTAGCACAAGTTCCCATTTGTTCTCCACCATGAAATTTCGTACATATCATGCCAAAGGCCAGACCAATTATTTTCCAAATTTAGAAAACAAGTTGATTGACATATAGAAAGTTTGAGGTCAAATGCATAAAATAACAGTTAGATCTACTGGAGTACTTTAAAAATGGTATATAAATGAGCTTTCTAGGTGAAAAAACAACGGAAATATTGATTTTCAAACTTTGTCATTACCTCCAAAAATTCAGTGGTCAGTATCCCCAGAACCCTTTGAACTCAATGTCTCATAAGGATCTATAACTGTGCCGAATTTGAACAAAAACATGATGGTCATGGTTTGACCCCTTGTTGATTTGATATGGAATTACCCTGATCCCTTTTAAAAGTTAAATCATATTAAAGAGGATAAATAAGGGGATATGCAAAACAATATTTTGCTCAATTTTAGAGGGTCTACAAAATCCCCACGCTTAAAGTGCAAATACTGACAAAAGCCAACAATTTCAGTGACTGGTGACAGTATAATCTTTTTTACCTGGATTAATGTGTATGTTTTCATTTTCATTTGCTATTCAACCCAGTGCATAAAAGTAAACTTCTAATTTCATGAAATCTCAATAAAATATCTCTTGGATGCTGAAAATATTGACATTCCTATAAAGATAAATCACCAGAGAAATTAAATCAGTTGAAGTTTTATTCAATGCTGAGCACTATTTTTTTTTTTTAAATTGGCACTGAATCAGAAAGTTTTTTGTTGCAAAATAGTGTACACTTTTTACTTTTACAAAAATAAATATCAGCTGGAATAAAATTTTGTCATTAAATTATTAATGTTTATGCTACTTGGATGCTTCTGAAACATTGTTATTTAGAAAGAACAGTGTTTTAATTATTGATAAATATAAACTTTTACAAATTTTGATGACACTATTTGTTTTTAAAAGAATTTTGATGATTTCTTTTATATACAATACATTTCATCAGGTACAGTGGCGTGTAATTCATAAATGTGATTTACCTCCCCTTGCATTTATCAGTAAATGTTGAAAGAAGTATTTAATTAGGTGTTGACATTTCCTGTCATCTATTATAAAATTTTTAATTAAAAACAAACATACTGATAGTAGATATGGTATGGGGAGGTAGAAACTACTTGACTTTTAAACTGTGTCCACCCGTAAACAACATCCCTGGTAAATAAATGCATTTTTCAGTAAGTTTTCTGTGGAAAGTAAGCAATATTTTCCCAAAAAATAATATTTTATTCACAGTAGTATAAGTAATCAAAGTGGGTTTGTTCAGTAGTACAGTAAGGGAGGAGCCACCACGTGTCCAAAATACGAAATGCAATAAAACTAAAATATATTATTTTTATAAAAATAAATATCTGCTGGAATTTTTTTCATGGCTATTTAAAAATGTTGTCATTAAATTATTAATGTTTATACTACTTGGATGCTTCTGAAAGATTGTTATTCAGAAAGAACAGTGTTTTAATTATTGACGACACTATTTCTTTTGAAAAGAATTGATCATTTTTTGTTTATTTACACACAATACATTTTGTCTGGTATGGTAGCCCATAATTCAGAAAGGTGATTTACCTCCACAAGTATTGAAAGAAGTAGTTGACATTTCCTGTCATCAATTACAAAATTAAAAACAAATGCGCTGACAGTTGATATGGTATGGAAAGGTAGAAACTCTATTATTTGACCTTTGAACTGCGTTCACCCGTGTTCATGTAAATAAATGCATTTTTCTTTCTGTGGAAAGTAGCGTCTACCACAGACTTTTGTCAAAAAGTGAGGTGTCGATAAAAACATCCGAAACTTATAACCTATCAATTTTATCATAATAATCTTTGTGTTAATAATTAGAAGAAAGATTATATGAAACTTAGATTTTATAAATTATAGAATTTTAGGTAATTATTTGGAATAGGTTCACCAAAACAATATCAGACACAATTAGCTGCTGCTGTTAAACTATTACGGAAAACTCTAAACATTTAAAACAGTATTTTATTAAATTTAACTACAAAGGATATAATTTAGGGTTAGTGTTAGGATTAGTATTATAGTTGGGGTTGCTTTCATTTGTTCTGTAATAGTTTAATAGCAGCAGCTAATTGTGTCCAAATTTTAAAGCTCGACTTAATTTTTTCTGATGATAGATACATCAATTATGTTGGAATTGATAGTCAAAATTGTAAACATGACTTTAATCCACTCAGAAATCCACTGAGTACGAAAAGTATTTTTTCGACTAACTTCATGTAGGCAACTGTGGACTTTTGACACCCTATTTTAAAACATCAATTAAAATTTTAAAAACTTGGTGGGTCATTTAGTGCCAGATTCAGTAGGGGGGGGGGATCCCATGTCCCCGTGATTAGAGACTTGAGGGGGGAGAATCCCAAATCCCTGTCACTGAGACAAATGCCACAAAGACAGGGAGGAAGGGGTGGAGATCCCAAAAGCTTCTCAGGATGAATCCTGAGTATGCTAATGGTGATCGCCTCCCAACCAGTTGGCCAAGATATCCTGTGCAACTTCTCCCAGGATGATGCCCGAGCGGCTGTGGTTCTCTGAACTTCAAGGCCATGACGGTTTCGAAGAACACATACTACACTTTGATCTTTGCCAAAAGGCTGCAAAGCGAACCAGAAAGTCCAAATATTTGTACGGAAAAAATTTCAATGTACAATTGTGCTCTTAAAAGTCAATATTAAGTTTTCAAATTTGCCACCTTTTTGTCTCACCTTTTGAAAATTTCAAGTAAAGTTTTCTTCCTATGGGTTTATTTAAATTATAAAAACTTAGCAGAATAATTACGACTTCCTTCGCAAATAGCAAAATACCTTTTGTTATCATGTTAGGGGTCAAATATCCTTCACATATATTAGTGATTAATGACAAGTACGGAAAGCAGTAAGTTCAAAAGCGACCAACATGTAATAAAGTTGTCTTCTCTTGAACCAGAAAAATAATGTTATAGCTATGATGGCACCTATGGTCACCCATAAAAAAATATCATTCAATAAAAACAGATCCAAAAACAACAAAAATCTTCTGTTTTAAAAATCTTAGGCAGGCTGTATTTGTTTTGATTTCAGTCCGCAGTGGTTTTTATGTTAAAAAATATCAGCAATATTCTTTCAAAAAATAATAGTTTCCATAAACTATGATGATTCAGAATTAATTTGCAAAGGAAATTATTAAATTCCATCAACTAATTGATTTTTAATGATCTTTTTATGCGAAATGAAACAAGGGCTCTGAAAACTTGACCAATTCGTACTTTAAATTTTCCCTTGAAAAAATTAAGTTTTGATGCAATTATTACAAAACAGAAAAGATGAATGTAAATATCGGCTAGGTTTGATCTGACGGGCCAGAAGACGGTAGCCATTTTCTGGCTTTAAAAATGGCTAAATTTTATTTTTCCAAATAACTGTATAGCTAAAAATGTCATATGTCGTGGAAAAAAATAGTTTCCCTGCTTACCATGCGGTCAGGGCAAAGTGGATTCTCTACCCAAGACGAGTATCAGGGAAAAAACTAGGATTTACATGTATTGAATTTTTATGGGTCCACTCTTTACCAGGACCAGCAATCAAGCCATTCCGCATGACAGGCGGGATAATACAAATCTACTGTATTTAAATCCCGACCACAGAGATTGTGCTTCGACCATGAGTGTTTTGAACAGACATTCAGAAAACACAGGCATTCAGAAAACCACTCTCTGTCTATGGGGGGTGGGGTGACAACAGACAAGGTAGGGGGATTTTATTTGCTTCTTCCATCCTGACCGCTTCCAGCGGAAACATTTATTTCTTTGGATTTCGGATCTCCCTTCCCTCCATTCGAGAATTGTTGGAGGGTAACAAAATTATTTTGGCTATAAAAATGGCTATTTCAACATTAGACTTGATAAACCCTAAAAAATGTCAAATTAATCAAATTTTTAAATCTTCTGGTTCGTTTCTTTAATAGCATCACCCACCCGCCCCCGAAAAAAAAATTAAAATTATTAAAATTCAAACATTTTATAATGAGCTAACTCATGTAAGCCGTACCTCCGAAGTAAAACATCACTATCTGGAAAAAATAAAGCCAAAGTTAACCGGAAATAACCATTTTATAGCCAACCGAAAATTGTGCTCATCAAACCAAGGAATACCTACGCTCAAAAAAAAAAAAAAAAAAAAAAAAAAAAAAAAACACACACAAATGCTCTAAAAAGTATAATTATACAACCCTAAAAAAATTAAAATTCAAACATTTTATAATGAGCTAACTCTATTTAAGCCGAAGTAAACCATCACTACCCGGAAAAAATGAAGCCAAAGGTAACCGAAAATTGGGTTCGTCAAACCAAAAAACAAAGGCTATAAAAAGTATAATTATGCAATGAATTGATCAGTTATTAACACAATAATGAAAATAAAACCCATTAGTTTTTTCACCTTTATTGAAAAGAAATCATGCCAATTCTAGCCATTCAAAAAGCCAGTCATCGAAATATCTAGCTATTTTTAACAATTAGAAATGGCTACCGTCTTATGGCAGCGCCAAACCAAAGATAACCAAAATATCTGCAGTTTTTAAAAAATAAATCGGCACAATGTAGGGAAAGTCCACCCGCACACACTCAATGTTAAAAAGGGCGCACAAATAAAAAGAAATAAGAGAATTCGTGAAAGAAAAACAGAAGTGAATAAATTATAGTGTTATTGCTTCAAATAAATTAATTTTGATTTGTGCTCCGTTTTTAACATCGAGTATGCGAGGGTGTGAAACTATATACACTCGAGACCACCTTCCCTACATTGTACCAAGGAATCGCTTAATTCCAGATCAATTTTTAGATAAAGGATAAAATATTATTA
>VCCN01006885.1:2140038-2155023 GCA_006491835.1 Architeuthis dux | reverse complement strand
ACAACAACATCACAGTACCCTAATGTAGAATCATGGGGCTGGACCCCGGACTATAATTCTTATAAAAATTGATAACCCAATACATTTTCCTTATGAAAATTAAACTGTTCTCAATTCATTATAATTGTGAAAATATTGATGAATTTCATTGATAAACAGAAAATCACAGATTGAAATCTTAGTATTTTATTGGAATTAGTTTAAAAAATGGAAAAGTATTATATACTAAAGTGATTGATATATTTGTATGTAATAGATTACTATTGGAATGGTTGATATATTTGTAAGTGATAGATAGATAGATAGATAGATAGATAGATAGAGTTTTTAATTAAGCTTAACAGAATCCATTCATTATAATTACGCAGGGCCGGAGGCACAGGCCAACTTTGTCCTAAAGACACATATATGTATGTGATGACGTGGGCTTCGAAGGAAGTCATGAAGTCAAACAATATATAAAAGACAACCTACCTTTTGTTCTATGTAAAAACACAAGGTGATCAGTTAAGTTCTTAAGTTCATGTTGTGGTTTAACACTGCACCTATGCCGTATGCGCTGCTATCGGCCACAACAGTGATTGGTGGGTTAGGGTCAAAATGTACTAACGCCTTAAAGCGCAGCAATAGAACTTTAGAATCTTTGAAAGCTGTGTCTTGATCTGTACCCCACTTCCATGGAGTATCATCTCTCAAAGGTCTGTTGAGGGGCTCTAAAACATAGGACGCGTGTGGCACAAAGCGTCTATAAAGATTAAACATACCAAGGTAAGATTGGAGTTGTTTAATGTTGGTAGATGCTGGGGCTTCAACTATGGCCGTGACCTTATCATTCGCAGGATGTATACCATTGCTGTCAATTTGATAACCTAGGCATGTATCCTTGGAAAAAGAGTTGCCACCAGACAAGCTAGCAAACAAGTCTTCCAATTTCGGAATCGGATATTTGTCCAACTTTACAGCTTTATTAGCAGTTGATTTATAGTCACAAACATAGACGAATGGTATTATTACGTTTTAGAACTGGGACTACAGTAGCCACCCACTTAGAATGAGTGACAGGAGAAATAATGCCCTCATCAACAGGTCTGTCAAGTTCCTGATCTACCTCAACCCTCATAGAATAAGGAATGGGTCTGGCTTTGCAATAAACGGGAGCTATCTCCTTGTCTACTAGTATGTGGGATTTCTTATAGTAGAGAAAATAGTGTTGGAAACATTTCTGTGACGTCTTTTCCAAAATTAGTCCGGTCGGCGGAAACAGATAGAATGGAAAATTTTAAAAGATTGAATTATTTTAGGATATCTCTGCCTAGCAGAGTAGGGCCGGGTCTATTAACCACAAATAGCACAATACTTTTTGTTTCCTTAATTATTTTTAGTGTTATTTCCAGGTACAATTCACCGTGAATAGGTAATAGTGGACCACTGTATACTCTTAATCTATTAGAGCACTTACGTAATTTCGGACGCTGTGTAGGAGACCACAGGGTCCAATAGGAATGACTGCTGATCAGCGAACGTGTAGCGCCTGTGTCTAGCTCCATGTCAGTAGAAGTACCGTTTAAAAGAACTGGAACTAATATAGGTTCGTCTGAACGTCCAGTTTCATTAGAAAAAATGCACTCGTCATAGGTGAGTACCTTAGAATATTCAGAGTCAAATTCAAAGCTATTAGGAATTTTAGTGTTCTGGTTAGTATTTGACTTGTAGTATTTCCTGCCACTGTTTGAGAAACATACTTTCTTAATATGTCCCTTCTTTTTGCACCTCTGCTTCTTTGAACGGACAATGCGATTGTCCACAACCAGAACACAGTGATTTTGGTTCAGTACCAAATCTCTCTTTCTTGTGGCTAGTCTGACGTTTTTTGTGGCTAGTCTGACATGCAACGTGGCTGACACTAGTAGAAGGGTGACAACTCATCTCCCTCACATCTGCCTCTTTAGAAAAAGCCAATTCTAATGCTCGTTTGAAAAATAAATCTACCTCTTGTAACAACAGTTGTTGTGTCGCGTTGTCACGCAAACAACACACAAACTGGAAATCACAAGTGTGTGCACAAGCTTCTATACCGGCAACAAACTGTGCAACAGACTTGCTCGCCTCTTGAAGCGTCCATAAAACAAAACAATTCTGTGGTTGAAATGTGCTTTTAATACATGTACTAATTTATTATAAGTGCAGTCGACAGGTTTCGTGGGAGAAACGAGACACTGTACTAATGAATACAAACTGGGACCTAGCAACGAGAGAAAAACGGCCACTTTCCGATCATCCTCTATGCCATTAGCCACGAAAAACAAATCCACCCTGTCCGAATAAGTTTCGAAATCTACTTGGTCATCGTTAAAAGAATCGATACGACCTATTACCTGCATAGTGCTATTTGAATCACAAAGAAAACCGAGACAAATAGAAATAACCTTGTTGCCAAATTAATGTGATGACTTGGGCTTCGAGTGAAGTCAGAAAGTCAAACAATATATATAAAAGACAACCTACCTTTTGTTCTATGTAGAAACACAAGGTGATCAGTCAAGTTCTTAAGTTCGTCTGTTTCTTCTTAAGTATTAGCTTTAATTAGTGGCTTTAGTACTGGTAAGTAATTGAGAAGATAGGGGGAATAGAATAGAGTGTGGGAAGCATTAGAGGATTCAGCTGATCTTTAGATATGCTTAATTTAGGAGACGCCAAATAGATGCAACCAGTCTTGTACCAAGAGTTGATTCGACTGGTGATTCTGCCTAAAAACGTGGCAAATTCGGACCACAAGGTCAACTATCTAGACAAGCAGGAGGTGCTTCTAGAAATAGCACGAGCCAACTCCAGTTGTCCAGAGGTCATGACAATATATATATATGTAACAAGAACACAAAAACAAACTAAATTGATTGTTACTATTTATAGTAAAAATCATTTTTTAGGGCCATGGCATAATCGGGGCCCCCTAATCTGCCCTGGGGCCCCTTAGAGTCTGGGAGCCTGAGGCCTGTCCCTCAAGTGCCTCATGATTAATACAACACCGTTATTCTGTTAAGTATTTTTAATTGAATCATAAAATTATAACCCATCTATACTGATTATTTTTACACTTGTTTCACGTTTTCAATAATATCCAATGTTTCTTACCTGAATCAAAAGTTAAATTCATTTTCTCAGTTAAAATCATGAATTTTGGAATGAATAATGTATTGAAAATTAAGATCATTTATAAATCAGAAAGTTAAATATTTCAAAATAATAATTGTTTTTTTCGCAAGTTAACAGAGACGTCCCCCAATATAAAGCGGTTTGTTATAGCACGGTTGGCAATATAAGGTGTGTTGTTTGTGGACTCCAACACTTTTACTTATATTATCGACTACTAGAACAATTGAAAAGTATTATATACTGAAGTAATTGATATATATGTATGTAATAGATAGGTAGATAGAGTTTTAAATAAAGTTTACCAGGATACCCTCATTATTATATAATTATACAATTGAATTATAATTGAATCACAAACCATTTATACTGATTATTCAATTTTGCATTTCATATCTGTTATATGCTTACAGGGCAATAGTTTTGTAAAGAGAGCACCTCCATGCTGCCACATCCGGTACCAGAAACAGGGCTTGTTGGGTAGGTTCTGATTCAGTATGTTCATTGACTTAAGCATACACATACAAATATAAACATTATAGTCTCTTTAGGCTTAATTGTTTCACATTTCTGATTTTATCCAATGTTTTTTTAGAGAGAGTTCAGAGGAGAGCCACCAAAACCATTCCAAGGCTGGAATATCTTACACTGAAAGATTAAAACATCTTAATCTAGAGACCCTTGAATAGTGAAGAAAATGTGACTTGTAGGCCTTGTACATCTTAGCAGATGTTGCCAGAGAGTACTATCTGAGGCAAAGGTCAAAGACAGTATTTTTGTCAGACCACAGATAAAGAAGATCCTGGAGATAAAGGAATTCCCCAAGAAGCTCACTAGGAAGGAGAAAGGAGCTTGGTACAGCTTTGACACAGTAGTTTGGGGCTTCCAGGGCAATCACAAAGTGGAAAACTGTGGAGCTAGTTGAGACTATGATGAAGAACTACAGTAAAATGGGCTGCAGGCTGTCTCTCAAAGTCCATATCCTTGGCACTCATCTTGATAAATTCAAGAACATTAGAGCATATTCAGAGGATAAAGTCAAGTGCTCCAATCAATATGTACTGGACTTTGAACGCCTCTATCTAGGAACATATAAGCAGATCAAGACGGGAGATTATATTTTGGGGTCTGGTCCATGAAAGTAAATTACAGAACAATCTTAAATCTTGAAAAACTACTAACTTCTAAATCTTTTGTGATCACTTTTGTTTAACATTAGTGTAAATACATGTTAATTTAGATTTGTATGTTGCTGTTTTTCTGAAATAAAATGTGATTTCTTTTTAATGTGAATAAAAATATGCAAATTCCTCAATTTAAGTAAAATTCAAAATATCACTGTCCTGATCACAAAAGCAAATTAGAAAAGAATAATAGTAATGTTCTATAGTTTTTATACATAAGAAATTAGAAAATAACACGCACTACCCAGGAACAAAAATCACGTTGAACACTGTAATATGACATCACTACTTGAACAATTAATTTGGCATTTCATAGTAACTTCCCTTTGACTGTCAAATAGCAAATATCATTAAGAATAAAGATTTCTTGGCAAGAATCACTTGATATAAAAAATACAAACAGGAATGCTAAACAAAGTTTTATTGAAAGTTGAAATCCAGCAATCTAATTTGATTTTTCTTCTTTCAGAAGGAGTAATAGTCAAAGAAATACATATCTCCAAATGGCATCTAGCATCTCTGAGGCACAAAAAAACTGGACAGGCTATTGATATAAAAACCTATCAATATTGATTGTGGGATCAGCAGAATTGGTTTAGAGAACACAATTGTAGTTTAGTCAGCATCATTAAAATGTTTCAACTGATATTCCACATTCCTTTCCATCAGAAGTTATCAGTTTTGTTTAAGTTTTCAAGATACAAATGTAGAAAAGGCACCCCAAATTTGATCCAAGTCATTAGGTCAAATTTTCACCTTACACCCATTGTCACATGTTAAGTCAGTCATTCTTACTGAAAATTAAACAAATTCCACGTAAATTTTATTAGCTCAATTCTTTTTTAAATAAAAAGGTAGTTATAATTTAATCAGAACATAACTACATCAAAACTTCATATTTTTTTACAAAAAATGGTTAAGAATGTTGAATATTTGATAAAAATAATAGAAAAAACATTTTTGCAAGTAATTTTCATGTGTTCAATCTATAATACCTTATTTACCTCCGGAAATTTATGAGTTTTGAGAAAAACTAATTTAATTAGTTCTAATTATTAAATTAAAATTACGTTGTTGACATTTTATCAAATAAATAAATGGTAACTAAAAACTAAAACTATATCTATGTGTTTGAATAAAATGCTAAGATGAAGAGAAACTGATCAAACGCTTTTTTAAAAAAAGATACACAGTGAGTACAAGGATTATAAAAACGTATATTATCTGGATACAGAAGATGAGATTCACCCACTTTTTAAAAAGTAACAAAAATGTGTTAGTCTTAAAAAGCACAAACAAAACAATAGGGGATTCTCAAATTCATATAAATGACTTGGATCAAATTTTGTGTGCGTTTTCTACATATGAGTTTTAACACCAGAAGTTCAGATTAGCAATAGCTGACATTGAGATGTATGAGGCAAACCATTCTATTTCCAGTGTGCAGGTGAAGCACTACTATTTCAAATTCATAGTCTCTCTTCCTATCTTTCCCTCACTTCATTGAAGATAGTGATTAACAACTATGATGAAATCCTTTGTCAAACTGTTGCAAATATTGAAGTAATCCACACGTCAGATGACTATGGATACTGTTCACTATGTTGGCATGTCTATTTTTCAAGTTGAACACTGTACAAAAACTACAAATTGCGTATGATTATGGTTTTGTCAGTGTGATTGCATGTGAAATTTTACAAATTAATGAGCAACATACTTCACATGAATATTGTCACTTTCCAGAGTGTGTCCTCGTGTGATAATTTAAATTTGAATTTTGTGAAAATGCTGAACCACACACTTCACATGAATATGGTTTCCTGTATGTTTTCATGAGTTTTTCAATTTGAATTATCCAGTGTGTTTTTGCATGTGAGCTTTGAAACTTGAATTATGCGAAAATGCTGAACCACACACATCACAAGAATATGGTTTCTCTCCAGTGTGTGTTCGCATGTGATTTTTCAAAACTGAACTCTGTGCAAATGATAAACCACACACTTCACATGAATATGGTTTTTCTCCACTGTGTGTCCTCAGATGGATTTTTAAAGTATAATTCCTTGAAAATGCTGAACCACACAGCTTACATGAATATGGTTTCTCTCCAGTATGTGTACGCATGTGTCTTTTTAAAAGTGATGAATTTGTAAATGCTAAACCACAAACTTTGCATGAATACGGTTTCAAGCCAGTGTGTGTTCGTATATGAGTTTTTAAAGTTGAGCTATTTGTAAATGATAAACCACAAACTTCACATGAATATGGTTTCTCTCCAGTGTGAGTCCGTATGTGAGCTTTTAAAGTTGATTTCTGTGTAAATGATGAGCCACACACTTTACATGAATATGGTTTGTTACCAGTGTGTGTCTTCTCATGAGATTTTAAAGCTGAACACTCTGAAAACGATGAGCCACACACTTTACATGAATATGGTTTCTCACCAGTATGTGTCCGCATATGGGATTTTAAAGTTGAATTCTGTGAAAAACATAAACCACACACTTCACATGAATATGGTTTCTCTCCAGTGTGTGTTCGCATGTGATTTTTCAAGCTTGAATTCAGTGAAAATGCTGAACCGCACACATCACATGAATATGGTTTCTCTTTAGTGTGTGTCCGCATGTGTCTTTTTAAATGTGCTGCTGATGTAAACGCTGAACCACAGACTTCGCATGAGTATGGTTTCAACCCGGTGTGTCTTTGCATATGAGTTTTTAAATTTGAGCTCTTTGGAAATGATGAACTACACACTTCACATGAATATGGCTTCTCTCCAGTGTGTCTCCGCATGTGATATTTTAAAGTCGATTTCTCTGAAAATGCTGAACTACACACGTTACATGAATATGGTTTCTCTCCCGTGTGTGTTTGCATGTGAGCTTTTAAATGCGAGTTCTGTGAAAATGATGAACCACACACTTCACAATGATATGGTTTCTCTCCAGTGTGTGTTCGCATGTGAATTTTAAAACTTGCACTCCATGAAAATGCTGAACCACACACATCACATGAATATGGTTTTTCTCCAGTGTGTGTCCGTATGTGACTTTTTAAATGTGATCTCAGAGTAAATGCTGAACCACACATTTCACATGAATACGGTTTCTCTCCACTGTGAGTCTGCATGTGTTTTTTTTAAATTTGAGCTATGTGAAAATGATAATTCACACACTTTGCACGAATACGGTTTCTCACCAGTGTGTGTCCGCATGTGAGTTTTTAAACTTGCATTCCATGAAAATGCTGAACCACACACTTCACATGAATATGGTTTCTCTTTTGTGTGTGTATGCATGTGAATTTTTAATTGTGATCTATGACTAAATGCTGAAATACACACTTCACAGGAATATGGTTTGATCCCAGTGTGTGTCTGCATATGAGTTTTCAAATTTGAGCTCTGTGAAAATGATAAATCACACACTTTGCACGAATACGGTTTCTCACCAGTGTGTGTCCGCATATGAGTTTTTAAACTTGAATTCATTGAAAATGCTGAACCACACACTTCACATGAATATGGTTTTTCTTTTGTGTGTGTATGCATGTGAGTTTTTAATAGTGATCTCAGAGTAAATCCTGAACCACACACTTCACATGAATATGGTTTGATCCATGTGTGTGTCTGCATATGACTTTTTAAATTTATGCTCTGTGAAAATGGTAAACCACACACTTCACATGGATATGGTTTCTCTCCAGTATGTGTTCGTATGTGTATTTTCAAACTTGAATTCAGTGAAAATGTTGAACCACACACTTCACATGAAAATGGTTTCTCTTTTGTGTGTCTACGCATGTGTATCTTCAAATTTGAATTCATTGAAAATGCACTTCACATGAATATGATTTCTCTTGTGTGTCTATGAATGTGAGTTTTTAAATATGATCTTACTGCAAATGCTGAACCATAAACTTTGCATGAATACGTTCTCTCCCCAGCATGAGTTTTTAAATTTGAGCTCTTTGTAAATGATAAATCACACACTTTACATGAATACAGTTTCTCTTCAGTGTGAGTCTGCATATGAGTTTTTAGATTTGAATTATGCGATTTCTCTGTAAATATTGAACTACACAATTCCAATCCACTTCCTTCACATGAATAGGGATTCTTTTCAATGTGCATTTGCATGTCTATCTTTTTTGTGAACTCCTTTAAATGGTCACATTGACACTCTGCACATGAATATAGTCTCTTTTTATTGTTTTTGTGTAATTGTGTTTTTCGTAAAAGCACTCTAAAAAAATAAAAATCACATTTCATGAGAATGTGTTTGTCTGAGGGTTTTTCAATTCATAAACACCAAATGCACAAACATAGTTATATTATTTATCTTGATTACGTATTTTTATATTCAACATTGAATTGATCATCATAGTTTCTCTTTATTTACAAACGGCCATCAGAAGTTCATTAGTTTTCACCACAGTTGAAATCTCTGAAAGAAGAAGAGGTATCATTAAATATCATATGCTCATTACAATTATAAAGATATATTAAATTAGTTTGGGGTTCAATGAATTCCAGCATATCTTATTATACATTTTGTCATAAATAATATGGACATAAAATCAGTAAAATAGATAAAAAATGATTTGCAACGAATGAAAATTTGGAATCACCAGCAAGGTTAATAACGGACAAGACAGTTTGCACATAAACCAATAAGTGTGAATGAAAGAGGTCAGATCTGATTCATAGTCAATCATTTGGAGAAATTTAGTAATTTTTTCTTTTATTCCATGTTCCATTTATTTAAGTTTCTTAAGTGACAAATAACTTCTGCAATCAATGACTTCCTCAAGAAATTTAAAACAATGGAGGGATCTGAAAGAACTGGACCTCGAGAACGTACTTTTCCATTCTTAAAAAAAACCCATAAAAACTCAAATGCCTGGGAGTATGAAAATTTCAAACCAGCACAGCCCATGTTAAAAGAGCATAAAAATTGTCTGAGTGTTGCTACCGTTCTCTAACATCTACCACGCACCTTTTTAACGCTCTTTTAAAACATATTGTAATCATTAAATATTTTCTTTGAAAGTTTCATTTTGGTCATAAATACAAGGAAATATAGTACGGTACAATTAGCTAACGTTTTGCTCAGGATTTAGATTGACAAACTGAAACTTTGAGAATATGTAGAGGTATTCTATATGATCATGTGGCAGGTTTTCAAGTTATTTTCACAAATGTATCTATTTTGGATTCTGAGGTTTTTCATTTATTGCTTTGAAAGGATAATAAAATAAAATTTGATAATTGAAATAAATATCATTTCTTATGTTATGGTAGTTGTACAATCTATTTTCATCATTCAGTACTAAATACATCATTATGAAATTATAGGCCATTATATGTACAAAAATCATTTACGAACACTTGATAGGAATATTCCCATTCCTCTTATGAGAAAGCTAATTGATATTTCAAGATTTGACCTGAATAAATTATCTGCAGAAGTTTTATTGTCTTTCAAATGACACCAAAACAACCTTTCTAGGACAAAACAGTGCCGAGTTATCTTTATTCCAATCTATGTACTTCAAGAGATACCGTAAGCATTTTTGCTAATATAGTCAGTTTCAAAATCCTATTAGATTAGCAAAACTATACATTTTTTGAATCTTCAGAGCATGGTGAATCCATTTGCACAGTCACCTGCATGGCCGCCATTTTTGATTTTCAAAATGGCCACCGTAAAATACATATTTTGCACTATTAGTCCGATTCACTATGTATTTTCATTCAAAGTTTTTGCAGATTAGCAAAACTATACATTTCAGGAATCTTCAGAGCCTCAGGAATTAAAAGAATAATGTTGCCACTTGAGTAGACACCTGAATGGCCACCATTTTTGGTTTTCAAAATGGCTGCCGTAAAATAAATACTCAGCTTCTAGTCAACCTAGGAACATAATTAAATAGGCTAATCCTATGTTTTCTGGGTCAAAGAATCCTTATTGGCATCATTAGACTCATAATCCTAACACTTGCTTCACTTTTGGATCATTCCATGTCAAGTCATCAAGGCCATTTAACCACCCATCTGGGATTTGACTGAAACGTTTTTCCTAATAATCTAGTTTGACCGGTGGTCAGTATTTCAGCACCCTTCTCCCCCTAAAAAGTATGAACTAATAACATGAACATTTTTATATTTTCTGAAACTAGATGCTTCTGTGAAATATTTACGAAGTTTGGAAATGGTACAAGGAGTAGCTCCTGGAATAATAACATTTAAACTTTCGCAATTTCCCGCTCGGAACAGGCCCAATATGAATTTTTCTGGTACATAAACATCATCTTAAACTTTGCATTAATTAGCACTAGTGTACATGCATGTGATGCAAATTGAAGACTTTCATAGAAAAAACATACATCTCCATGATTGTGGTTAGTGAGGAGGCACAGAAGCACACACCAACGCTGAAGGATAAAATTCTGTGAGGCAGAGAGACAGACAAAAGCCATCAATTCTTTACTGCCCTGAAGCCTGTGAAGAAGGTATTGTCCACATGTCTATGATACAAGACCATGCAAGTGAAATGGACAATACAAATATGCTATACAAGACAGCTAAGCTAATATACAATAATTGTGCTGGGACGAGACAAGACAACAGCATTACTGGGATTTCATGCATTCACTGGAGTAGACAATGTTGGAAGATTTTCTGGAGTAGGCAAAACCAAGTGGTTTCAACAGTACATGAAATTTGACAGGAACATCATCTCAGCAACCTAACACAGGATGTGAAGGATGCATTGGCCAATTTTGTATGCTTGATGTACAGCCCAAAGGGCATCTATATAACATGTATTCCTGACCTAAGGTGGCATCTGTTTTTCAAACATCTGGCAGAAAGCAGAAAGTTGCCTCCTGCATGTGCAGAGTACGTTGTGGTGCCAAACTCAAACATGGCTATTAACAGAATGAACATGGTGAGATCCTACCTACCATTACGAAGGTACCACCTGCCCCACGGGCCATTGTAGAGTTGGTCAGTTGTCAGTGTAAAGCCCATTGCACAACCCAGAGGCTTTCATGCAGAAGACACAACTTGACTTGCACAGACCTTTGTGTGGAAATGACTATGAAAATGACACAGACTGTAATGCCGAAAATGACACTCAGGACAGTGATGAAGCTCTGTAATAGCATATTCCTGAATGATATACAGCTAGTAGATCCTGTTTATAGAACTTATAGTTCAACCTGATAACTAACAAAGCTACTTTCTTGCTTTATCAAGCCATACCTATAACTTCAAAGGACTTGCAAAATGTATTATGCAATAAAGTTATATCACAGATAATGGTTTTAAAATACCTTTGTTTGTTGCTTTCTATAATCCTTAGCACTATTTTGAAGTCTTTTATTGGGTTCTTTGGCCCAGAAAACATAGGATTAGCCTATTTAATTATGTTTCTAGATTGACTACAAGCCGAAGTTGCGCAAATTATGTATTTTATGGCAGCCATTTTCAAAACCAAAAATGGCGGCCATTCACGTGTCTTCACCTGTACCAACATTCTCCATTCTATGAAGATTCTAAAAATGCATAGTTTTGCTAATCTACAAAAATTTTGAACAGAACCCTATTTTTTAACACAGTGAACCTGACTATACTAGCAAAAATGCTTATGGTATCTAATGAAGTTCATAGATTGCAACAAAGATAACTTGGCACTGGTTTGTCCTAGAAAGATTGTTTTGGTGCCATTTGAAAGACAATAAAATTCTGCAGAGAATTTATTCAGGTCAAATATCAATTAGCTTTCTCATAGGAGGAATGGGAATATTCCTATCAAGTGTGTGTAAATGATTTTTGTACATATAATGGCCTATAATTTCATAATGATGCATTTAGTACTGACAAATTTGATGTAAATAGATTGTACAACTACCATAACATAAGAAATGATGTTTATTTCAATTATCAAATTGGATTTTATTATCCTTTCAAAGCAATAAATGAAAAACCTCAGAATCCAAAATGGCTGCCATTTTGTGCGAATAACTCGAATAAACCGCCACATGATTTTTTGAGTCTTTTTGGATGAAGATCACATAGAACACCTCTACATATTCTCAAAGTTTCAGTTTGTCAATCTAAATTCTGAGGTTAATCGTACTGTACTAATAGTATAAAGTTAGTTGTTAAAAAAGAAAACAAACCTTTGTATACTTAGAGGATTTCTCAGCAGATTAAGGCTGTGTTTACTTTTTTGACTAAAGTTTTATTTATTCCGCCATAATTGACTGATCTGTCACCAGAAGAATGAAGTCAACTTTTAAAATTCTTTCAAAAATAGAATTGACCTCACAGGAATAATTGTTAATTTAATGATTAATTGACTGGATTTGGGGGAAATATTACGTACTTTCCACAGAAAACTCAGTGTAAAATGCATTTATTTACCAGGGGGGTTCGCTTGGTGGTGACAGTTCAAAGGTCAAATAGTCGAGTGTCTACCCCATATCACATCCACCATCAGCAGTGTGTTTGTTTTTAATTTTAAATGAATGACAGGAAATGTCAACAGCCCATCAAAATTCTTTCTGATAATAATGTTTCATGAGAATCCAAGAAGGTCCAATAATCATAAACATTAATAACTTAAGGACAACATTTTTAAAAACTATAAAAAAAATTTCCTTTTAAAAAAAACAAAATGTACACTGTATTTCAATTAAAAAAATAATGGGAAACTTTCTAAACAGAAAATATTTTTGTTTTTTTGCATTTCTTATTTTCCGATTCGGAGCCAATTTAAAATTGCCTAGGAGCAGGTAGGGTTACCACCTTGAGTGTGGAAAAATAAGGGACACTTTGCCAGTGGCCCCATGCCCCGGGGGTCTGTGACCCCCACACTCGAAAGTTTTGAGTTTCAGATACTTCATTTCCTGTATTCTGGTGAATTTTTATGCATCAATTTCAGATCATTGATAAGAGCAAAATGTTTGGTCTCTCAAAATAAACTATTTGGTATATTTGGCAAAAGCAAGAACCCATTGATAAACTCTGCAATGGCAAATGACCTGGTAGACCACAGTATCCGGAAAAGTGCCCATCACAAATTTATCAAGGGAGGAAATGTACCCATCAAAACATAAATTTCCCATCATATAGTTTCCAGGAAAATTTTATAAGCTTTTATTATCAAGTTTTGACACAACTTACTTCTGTTTTTCTTCCATGAATTCTCTTATTTCTTTCTATTTTTAATTAATGAAAATTTGTGTTTTTACACAAAATCTTTTTTTACTTTCTAGAAAAAACAAGAAAGAAATTAATAATGATGTGCAGTTTCACACACACACACACACACACACACACACACACACACACACACAGGGATTTGTTTTATTTCAGTTCGTTTTTTCTTTTAATTTAAAAATAAAGTTAAAATCAAACAAAACTATTTTCATTTTGTAGCAGAACGAAATAAAATATAAATATATGAAAATTTGTGTACAAAACAAATTGAATCATTTGTTGAAGCGAAACCACCCCTGATAACTATATTATTATCCTTATGTTTCAGTAAACAGAATACAAAATAAATAGATAATAAAAACTAATTATACATAAATCTGCAATTTGTATCAGCAAGTTGTATTTTATTATGATTATTTCTTATTATTCTATTATTACTGTTCTGTTGTAGATTCTATCTTAAAGAAAGGAAAAGGATTTGAAGTACAAATTTTCCTCAGGAGTAGCTTTCAAAAACTGTAAAACAAAAGAAAAACAAATTTTATTAATTTAAAAAAACAGAAGTAAGTTGTGTCAAAAATGTATAATAAAACCTTATAAAATTTTCCCGGAAACTATATGATGGGAAAATTGATGGGCACTTTTCCTCCCTTGATAAATTTGTGATGGGCAGATTTCCTGATTGGCACTTTTCGGGGATCTGGCTGCCACCAGTTTTATTTCTAGATTTGAAAACCATGGTGAACAATAGACTCATCCACCCTGCTAGTAATCATGATTATTAAAAGAAGAAATAAATGTAAAACGTTTTTATGAATTTAAATTACAGGATTTGTTATTTTGGTCAAAATTTGGTTAAGCAAACATAAGTAAAAGAAATTATGAAAAATTACTTTTCCTGTAGTTTGGACTGCTTTGATTGCATCGGACCTTCGTTTCTTCCAGTAAATATTTATAGGGGAAGCGAGTGAATTGGCTCTAAAGTTGGTAATCGAATTACTGTGTATGTATTAGGCTGGGGGCCAGCAGGGCCTACCATGCACCCCCACCCCCATGATTCTAAATTTAGGATACCAAAATGCTCCTTAGAATATGTCCTCTTTCAGAAAAAAACAATGTTCCCAAGAAAAAGTTGGGAAGAACTACCTCATTTGCATAAAACAAAATGGCCGCCAGCACACACCAAAAAAGACAGAATTTCATATCTCGGCTCCCAATTGACATATCTGAATACTTTAAAGGGCTAATCACTTTATTTTACCTTAAATAAATAATCTATAGGTATTTCTGGATTTTACAAGAATATTTCAAGTATACGTTATAGGAAAATTTGTGTATTTAATTCATGAAGGGGATATATACATACAGATGTTTTCATTGTAAGATGCTGAATACTTAGCTTCACGTTTTGAGCTGTAA